>VZTT01066991.1:49729-61865 GCA_013400855.1 Buphagus erythrorhynchus
CTTTGGATTACTGATTACTTCATCAAATTAGTCATCAGGTTTGTTTATGCAGTAGTGTTGAACTCAAATTCTTTATGAGATTTGTAGCTTCTAGTACAAGATCTCACTTCCTTATAGCTTAATATTTGAAGCTCAACTGAAATTTTTTATTAACAAGCTGGCTTGTATTGAGTAATAAGTATAAATACTTATTAACATCTTAAAACTTCTACAGATTTGATACTTTCTTAGACTGTTTTTTAAAAATTATATTGCTGCTAAAACCCACTCAGTGCCACTTACTTCCTTAGTCTCAGCTATATTATTACTTGCACTATCTCTAGCAAATATGTGTCTCTTTGATATGGATCAGTGATCTCATTAATTCCCTTACCAGAACAGTGCCAAGAAAAACTACCCAAAAGGAGAAAGGTGGGGGTTGGTCTTTCCTCCCAAGTAACAAGTGATAGAACAAGAGGAATCAGCCTCAAGCTGCACTGGAGGAGGTTTAGACTGGATATTAGGAAAAATTGCTTCATGGAAAAGGTTGTCAGACATGGCCACAGATTGCCCTGGGAAGTGGTGGAGTCACCTGGAGGGATTTAAAGACATGCAGATGTGACACTTGGGGACAGTTTAGTGGTTGACCTGGCAGTGCTGGGGGAATGGAACTCGATGCTCTTAGAGGCCTTTTCCACCCTCAGTGACTCCCTGGTTCTGAACTGCAGGGCAGGATAGCTCTGCCACACAGCTCACAGGAGAAACTGCTGCACACATCAGCCACATCTCAGGACAGCTGGACACAACATTTACCTGTGTCCCAAACTGCTGCTCACATCAGCCACATCTCAGGACAGCTGGACACAACATTTACCTGTGTCCCAAACTGCTGCTCCCTACCCCACTGCTCCTCTCTTTGCCCACTCCTCTGCCTGCCATAGGTTAAATGTGCATGAGATATGACAAAATTCTCCACAGAAACATGAGTAAAGATCAGCACTGATCGGCACAGTTTCCATATTTAGAACTTCCTCAAGTCCTAGAGCCACTCCTCCACCTCCTTCAGAAGAAAGATCTCTGTCATGTAGCTCCACCAGCTCTCTTGCCCAGTAACCAGAAAATGCTTTTTCTCACAATTCTGCTGTTTTCCTACCGTAAGCCAATGCCATGTTTCTTTCATATTACAAATCTTTCTAAACCAGGCCCATGTTCTGTTTAGTTTTTCTATTGTAGTTGTACAATGTGCATAAACCTCCTTTCAATTTCCTGCAGAGGCTTTAGCAATNGCCAAATTAAATCTTTTCCCTCTCTGTACAGTGAGTAATTTTAAAAGTTTCTATACAAAGTTAACTATCTCTTTGCTGACCTGTATGTAAAGCCAAATTACTTTAACTCATTAAAACATTTTTTTCCCATGGAAATGTTGTAATTAATTTTAGTTATGACTAGTTCAGTACCATTTTCTATGGAAAGACAAGTTTGTATTGCAAATTCATTTGTATAAGATCATGAAAGGAAACAAATTCCCTCAAGGCCCTTATTGCTACTATTCAAATGTTCAATCTACTTACACAAGGTTAGTTCTGTCTGTTAATAGACAGCCACAAATAAATACTGCTTTTGCTTTCAGGTTCACATACTACCTCTCAACTAATACATAAGGTTACTTTCTCCTACAATTAATATTCCACAATATTTGATTTAATCTTTTATACTTCTATTATTTTAACTGCTGCTGTAGTTAAAAAGTATTGTAGGTTCATCTGAACACATCTATGGGCTTTGTGGGGCTGTGCCTCTTTTGCACAAACACAGGCACTTTTCATCATGTGTGAAGCTGCATTCTGGTTTTGCAAAGTAATTGAGTTGCCTGCTATTAGAGATGGAAAAAGTATAATGGCCCATTTCAACACAAATAAGTATAGCTTGGTTGTCAATGTATTTTGGGAAAAATCTGGGACTTTCTTGGGTCATAGGTGCAGTCAACTCACTCAAAAGTTTTTTCTTTGCAGAGATGCTGTCCAATCCGAAGCTTGTACTGGTTCAGGGGACTATGAATGTTGTGATGAAGCAGAATGTGACCCTCTCCTGCCTCTCTCAGCCTGGATCTCCACCTGTCAGATACACACTGTTCAAGCACAACCAGCAGGTATCTGCTTTGAACAGGTCAGACTTGACCCCTGCACTATTCACCCTGACCATCAGCTCTGACAGCGATGTGGGGGAATACAAGTGCAAAGCTGAGTATAACAACTCCAGTGGTGGAAAATACAGCAACAGCCTCAACTTCACCCTCATAGGTATGTCTTGCTGTACACCTTCCCAGTACTGGCTACTGCAGGGGCACACAGCCATCTCTTTTCTTGACTGAGGAGCTGAACTTTACTGCTGTTCTTACCTCAGGAGCTGGCAGTGCTCTCCTGCCCGGGCTCACAACCCTTCCATTCTCCATGCCCAGCTCTTTTGACAGTGCTGTCACTTCACTCCGAGTCTTGCCTGGAGCTTGTCCTGAACTCTGTGATTCAGACTTTTCAGTTTTCTTTCTACAGAGCCAATTTCCAAACCAGTGCTGAGCTCACCCACCTCTCAGGCAAAGAAAGGCCAGAACGTGACCCTGTCCTGTTTCTCGGAGAACGGATCCCTTCCCATCACGTATCTATTCTTCAAAGGAAAACAAAACATTCCTCCCCAAAAGACGATGCACAAGAGGGAAGCAGCTGTGATTTTTCTATTTATCGATTCCCTTAGTGACTTTGGAACCTATAAATGCAAAGCTAGTAACAGTTTTCCCAACATTACAAAATACAGCAACGGTTTCAACTTTACATTAGCAGGTATGAATGAAAAGAGGTTACTACTGTTGACAAACTGGGATCACACAACATTCAGAATGTTGTAACTATGCAAATTTTTAGCCAGATATTTTGTTTGTGATGTTCAAAATACAGTTTTTTTAAATTAAAAAAAGAAAGTTGAGGTTTTAAAATTAATGCAAAACCATTGAATTTAATGCATCCTAGATAGCAGTAGAAGTTGAAATGACCGTGGAGGATGTCTGTAAAAAACTCACTTTTACAAGAGACCCGTGGTCCACCTTGGAGAGGGTCTGGTTTCATTTTTCTCTCTGTCCTATGAAAGAGCTTAACTGGCACCAGCGAGCTGCCTTCCTTCTGCTGGGGCACAGAGCCCTTGGGACTCACATGAACAGTCACATTAACCCCAGTTAATCTAAAAGCTGAAAGAAATTTCAAGTCTTGATTTCAATTTACAGAAAATACTTAAAATATGAAACAACATTTCATTGCATAAACACCTTTTTTTCTTCTTTTTGGCAGAAGAGAGAAGCCATTCTCAACCCCTGATAATTTCTCTTGGGCTGATCCTGTCACTACTCATAATAGGATTCGCTCTGGCAATTCCATTTTTCATAATTCCTTTGTATAAAGCAAGTGAGTTATTTGAATATCTGTTTCATTTTCCAAAGGTAATTTATGTTTTCAATATATTTTACTGTGTAAACATCCCATTTTCAGTAGAGTAGCTCCTGGTATTTTAGCCTGTTTTTGAGTCTCCTCTGAAGCAGCACTGTCATCTTAACAAGGCCAAATCTCTGAGCTGTGTTTGAGATGAAAGATCGGGGGTAGGGCAGCANACACACACACGTGTTTTTCTTTTATAATTTGCAGAAAAATTTAAGTCTACCAGGCCCTCAATTGGCCTTACTTCAACAGTAAATACAGAGGAGCCTGAAAATGAAGTCATATACTCAGAGATTGGTAAGTTCCTGTCACCTCCTGCAGTCAGGCAGGTTTCTTCAGGTACTGCAAAATCACTGGAAGGGGACAGAGGCAGAGGCATTATTTGAAATCCCTCAGAATCCATAAGTGGCATAATCTGACAGCCATGCAGCCAAAACTGCAGGTGGTTAAATGAACTGAGGTTTTAATAAAAAAGGGTGTAATGGCTATTTACTAACAGACAACAGTGAGATGTATGAAGATGTAGCAAAATAAAACTTGCATAGCTCCTGCGTTCTGTGCAAAATTGTTCAGTACTTTAGTTGTTTACTCAATCCTTCTTAAGTTTGTCAAGATTCAAAGTCAGTTCGAACTGAAATGATGAAGTGACCACAAAGCAACTGACCTATGTTGAGATTTTAGTACTTGAATTGCAGGAAACACACAATAATAAAGACATTACCTGACACCACAATGCTCTGAACCTGCACGTTTCTGCATTTGCCTTGAATGTGAATGCCTCTTTTCAAGGGGAATAAGAACTCCCCCCAAACAAACCAATAGCAAAGGCATTAATGTTTCCCATTTCTAAATATCCAAATGGAGTAACTGTCTCCAAACAAACCTGCCTTCCTGTTCATGCAGTAGACAGAGTTCTCACTGCCCTGCTGGGTCAGCTCAGTGCTGTGCAGCTGCTCGTGCCAGGTCTCAGCCTGCAAGGACAGTGATAAGAGCTCTGGTAAGGCCTATGAATGCTCCATGACTTATATTCAGTATGGAATCTCACTGCTTTGTTTCAAGATTATAGAAAAAAAAAGTTTGATTCAAGTTGTTTGTAATTGAGTTAACTGCTGTTCATCATCTTTAATCCAGAGCCTGTTAAACCAGAAGAAGAATACATCAACTTTTCTGTTATTAGGAGAGAAGAGGAAAAAGGTAAAAACTTCAAGCTGTAATATTGGAATATCTGATGCACACAAATATGTTTTGAGGGGAGTCTGCTGGGTGGAGGCAGGGCTTAAATACTTGAATTGCTTATAAAAATCCTTAGTTACTATGGAAAAACTAAAAATAGCTTTAAAAGTATTTTGAGGAGGGGGGAAAAGAAGAAAGAAAAATCCCAACAAACCATCCTATGGCAAATTCAACAGCCTCACCACGAAACCATGCTGAAGATGTTATTAGTAACCACACTGCTGATCTAATGCTAATTCTTCTTCTGTGTATCTATACCATGAAAGCAATTATGAATTGTTATTCTGGCTCTTAGCAGGGAAGAGGGCATGTTCTACAGTCTATTCAAAGGTCCTCATCAGAGACTGAGTACCAGGTATGACTTTTTCTGATTATCTTAATCACATACTTTTAAAGAATTTTTCAGCCTCCAAATGTGCTAAATTCCAGCAAGCTGCATACAAAGAGATGATGTTTAGATACCAATTTCCTGGCCTAATCAGATTGTAGACAGTGTAGCTCACTTTCTATGCAAAACCTCAGAACTCTATCTAAGAACTTCAACTTTTGAGAAAAAGCAAATGGATAAAACTTAGAATTACATGTAAAGCTTTCACCCAGATCTAAGTTCCTGAACATTTAACAATTCTGCTAAAGTAGAAACTGGATTGTTTGCAGACATAAGATAATCAAGAGGCTTTTGTCCAATGTAAGGAAAAAAGAAAAAACATCCCTCTTAGACACTACAGGATCTGTATTTGGCCTCTATGTACCTGCAAGGATGGCAATTCTCAGTTCAACAGTACTTCAGCTCTCAGAGTAGGGATAGGTTGCTAAAATTAATTTTGGGACAGTTGACTTCAAAATAAATTCTGTATCCTGCTACAGGCTGTTTCTAAGATGTTGCTGGGTTGTTTTAACTGCATTTCAATACCAGCTTATTTAGAATTCCATGAGTTCAGTTATGAAGTCACATTATGCTAACCTTGATTATGTCTAGCATATATACTCTGTACTGCAATTATTATTGCTGTTACAAATAATTCATTTATAGTTAAGTGAGCACCATGTTAGTAGAAGATTTTAAGGCAAGTTCTTATGTTTCATGACACTGATGACTATCAGAGGCCAGGGAACTTGCTGCACAAACCTTAAGCACTTTATACAGGGACTGAACAAGCTGTACAGGCACTGAAAATCTAGACAAGATCAGAAATACGCAGCTTTGTATCTCTGCAAACTCTTGTATCTGATTTTAACCACTGTGCTTAGGTATAGGAAAAATATCATCACACATTAGTCCTTTTCCACCATTTTATATGCACAGATATTTTGCCCACAAAAATGTTTATTAAAAAACATTTATAATTTATTTAAATCTGTTCCTCTGTTGCTCTGGTAATGTATTTCTGATTTTTTTATGTCTCTCATGTGCAAAATGAAGTAGCTTACGTGTTAAAGAACTGAAGCCATGTGACTAAAACACATTTCTATAAACAGTACAAAGATACTGATGTTATTAAAATATTTAAGATTTTGAAGTCTTTTATATAAAATACCATTTTCCAGCAGAGATCATAATTGTGTCAGCAATACAGAGGAAAGCTGAATTTTTAGCTTAGGATGGAGCACTTTCAGTATGATATTAAAACCAAAGACATGAACAAGAGTATGGTTAGCCTTGCTAACAAGAGACAAGTTTTTCTCTTCCCTTTTTCCAAGGTAACCTGGAAGACCCAGATTTGACAGAAAATAGATGCACCACCAAGTTTTAGCAGAACTGTTTGCAGAGAAACCACGGAGTCCATGACAACGCTGAAACCAGTTCAGGCAAAGATGTCTAAGAAAATCCTTTTATTCAACAAGTTTTACACATTTTTGGCTGATGTAACATACTTAGTTAAAAAGTCCTTCAGCCTGGAAATATGCATCATTTCCTTCATGGTGGTATCTCTGCTTCTCAGCTGGACCACTCCATTCTCTAGAGTGCCATCACTTACCAAGACCATGAAGGGAATACTCATTTCATCGTACCTGCAGAGAGAAAAACTCACCTGTTACTGCTTTTGGTGCATGGAAAAAAATCAGATAACTTACATACAAACAACCATAAACTGTAAATGTTTAGTTTTGCTGTACTGCACTAAGTCCAGTGTGACACCTCCAGTTTTCTTGTTGCCATTCCTTGCTTTCCTGATTACATTTCTTTAAATTACTTAGCTACTTAGGTATATAAAAAGAATCTTATTTAGTAACCTCTTAAAAGAGTATTTTTGTACAAGCAGAATTTATCTTTCTGACTTTTTTCTGAGTTTTACTGCACATGAAGTTGCATTTCTTTTCTCTCAGAAAAAAATCACTCATCAAGATGTTTTGACATAAGGAGCCATATGCCTCACATGCACTCCTGGTCAACAAATTACACATGAAGCCCCCAAATGGAACAGCTGTTTTCATATCCACAAACAGTTCCATCACATCACTAATGGCAGTGGTTCCAGGCTTGGAAGAACTGTCAAGTTCAAGATTAGACGCAGTGGGTTGTTTGAAACAGAGCTTAAGAATGAAACACAGAACCAGACCAGATGCAAAAATGGGGGTGAGGGTGGAAACAGTTCTGCAAGCTTATAATTCATCTGAAGAAATTTGTTTTCTACATGAGAATTTTTAAAAGGCATTTCACAGTTTCAGGGAAATAACAGCAACATGTGAATGGCTTCTACTTCACTTAATTTTTAAAATCATCTGATATATGCTTTTCATAATAAAACTGCTTGAATCCAAGTCTGTAGTTCAGGATCCACACCTTTAATCAGTTACTGCATTCAACGACTTCCTACTGAAAAAAGGTATATTTACAGCAGTACACAGAAAGTCATCTTTGACCTTCACAGTTTAATTTACAAAAGACTGTTTCTCCTTACTTTGTATAAAGATGTTCCAGAGACATGTGCACAGTTTCCAGATAACCTGGCCATACAGAAATTCCATTTTCTGTCAGCTCATTGAACAATCCTTGACAAACCTGTATTCATTTAACAACAAAAGTTAAAAGACAGACTTTGAGGGCTTGAGACTCTATACAGAAAAACCATTAAAACTCTCAGCATGTGTGGTATTAACATTCCTAGCTGGTGTTGATTTGCTGGCTGAAACAATCTTAAAACAGAAAGCAGCCTGGCAGTTCTGTCTCCACTTCTGTTTAAAACATGCCAGTGTAAATTTCCTCCCTTCCACGGGGACTTCATGACTGACTTAAATGCAAACTTTTTAAAAATCCTTCTGAACACGCGTTAAGATAATTCTGGAAGATTAAGAAGCCAAGAGGGATGGTGTTATTTATTTTCCTTAATTTTGCATGGGATAAGCATGAGCTGTATTGTACCAAAAGCAGTTGTGTCCACACAAAGAACTGCCTGCAGTGAATTCCTTTGGCTGTGAACCACAAGCTGCAGAGTAGGAGCACCGTGAACTCTGCACAACCAGGAATGATTTTCCTAAACATAAACAGTATCTGAATTGTTACAGATTACATGGAGAGTCAATGCTCAAAATTAAAATACTCTCTTACAACATACCTGCCTCAGCTCTGTTGTTGGACCTTTTCCTACATCCAAGGCTACTTTAAGGGGTGCTAAGCAAGGATGAAGCTTAAGTACCTAATAAATTTACAAAAACCAACAGATTACTAAATGTATTTATCATTTATCATGCAATTCTAAACAGAACTAGGAAATAGCAATTTTTTTAAATTAAATTAAGGTTCTAAATATCCAAAAATGTTCTCATAGCACAAAATCCTGAATTAGAAGCAAGCTGTATTTTATGCAATGAGCACACAGCCCAGCTACATTCACGTGGCAGAAATTACTCTATTTTGGCTGAGCTCCAGAAAAGAGATGAAGATTTGTTAGCAGAGCTCCATCATCTTGAATAGAGCCAGAGCAATAACAGACAGCACAGCAGGCAGTTCCCATCCAGCCTACTCCCTGTTCTTAAAGCCCAAACAGCTGCCTGGGTAACAGGCACTGACTGCCAGCACTCAAACTCCAGAAAACGGGATAAAAGCGGGGAGAATGATGGTCCTTGGGAAAATGCCCCACCACCACCTGTGACCCACTTTTTCTACTCTTCTCAGCCACTTTCAAATGCTGCTGGAAAAGACAAATTGCTCTTCCCCACAGACTAGCTACATTCCAATTTCTCTTAACTCCATCACTTACATGGCAAGAGCCTACCCATGGATCAGAGAGAAGGGTAAAACAGGAAAGGGGACCACAGAATGAGAAAAATTGCTTATGTGGGTGACAGGGACCACAGTGGCTGTGCCATGGGTGCTACCAGTGAGAAGGTTCAGTCTGCATCCATTGGGAAGGGATCAGGATGGCCACATGGAAAAGGAGACATTGCCATGCTTGAATTTACCATATTGTCTGAGTGTGTTGTACTTATTTTCTCACACTTCCTACATGAAGTTACCTTTCTCTGTGAATTTTTCTTTGCTGTTAATGGATTCTCAACTAGCTGTAGAGAATCAAAGAGATATGCCAAGACTCCTCGGTCCAGATTCCCATTCACAGACAGAACATGAGGGATGACATTCTTCCTTCCATCTCGGCCCTGAAGAGAAAAAACCCACGTAGGAAAACATAAAGGATTGTCCCCCAAAGCTTTTTGCTTCCTTTAAATGTATAATGAAACACTGAGTTCAAGCACTCTTATTACATCTAAAATACAGACATTTATTTAAAAGATTACCAGCAATCTTAGCAGTGTATGTGTAACCAGATAAGACTGTAACAGTGGGGAAAGCAGGTCAGGGCAGGATGCGATTAGTTTCTTGCTCTGCCACTTTGATCATAAATTTAAATCTATGGCAAATACACTTGAAACTGCATTTTCTTTTGAAAGTTTGTAGATTACTTTCAAGTGACCATGATTCCCCACATTCTGAGAAATCCCTACGTAACCGACTTTTGTAGAAATAAACTGCAAAAGCAGGAAAGACAGGACTGTCATAAGAAGGAGAAGGTTGCAATTTTCTGGTAAAATATGAAGTTATTCTAGTTTTATCTGTTCAGCCTAACCCCAAGCATTGCTATTTATTAGAGGTTTGTCCCTCTTCAACATATTCAGTGGAGAAGTTTCCCTCTGGTCCATCCCCCATTTTTCTATAAAGCCATTTTTGTAACTCATTAATCTACAAAAACTTCTATATACATGAAGGTGAACAAGCTACAGTAAGGAAGAAAAAACCCTCGCATTTACAGGCTCTTTTTGATGCAAACTGAACAGTGCAAAACATAGCCTGAGTTTGTGTTAACATCTACTCACAGATACAGGTAAAGGCTATGCCATTGACAACAGCTGCCTTGTCAACAGAGCTCATTTCTACTTTTGAAGAATTCCTTGCAAAAAAAAAAAAAAAGTACCAAACAGTATTTTATCAGCTTTTGAAAATGAAGGTCTGACTGCAGAGCATCAACTGTACTACTTTTGCAGCAAATGAATAAAAAGCCAGCCACATGCTGCAAGTGGATCAACAAAGAAACCATTTCTCACACATTACCATCTTTATCAAGAATGATGTTTAATGCAATAAAGCTTACAAGTAATTTTGATCTCTCTCCTGGATACATCTGTAACAGTTCAGTATCACCAAGGTTCTCTAGTGTTTCTATTGTTTCTGTCCCCCAAGGAAAGCTGTAATGTAACTTAAATCCTCTTCTGCCTTCTTCATCCTGAAAGTCACTGCTGCTGAAGTTAGACGGGCCTACAGCAAACTGAAAGTAAGAGGTGTAAGAGGTGATCACTACTATGAATCCCATAGTAACTACAAAAAACAAGTCTGCAATGCAAACTGAAGTCTCTCATTTTCAGCAAAAGGTTTTTGTAAGTTAAAGCCCAAATGTCTTGGTTGTTTTATGGCATTTTCATCCCACATCACTGCCAAACACAAAACATTTGCCTTTCTGCAAGTCATGTTATAAACTACTCATCGGGTTTGTCATCATCTTCAGTAGATTCTCAATTTCCATGAGAAATTTCAGTGTCTAGAACAAGCCAGCAATGTAAGGCCATAAAACCAACCAAGGTGACTATTCTCCCCCCGTGAGACATAAAGGAGCAGGCCAAGATTCCCCATGGATATGCTGCTGTTACCTTTCTCCACCACTGGAGCCTCTGACGTAGCCAGTAATCGAGCCACTGTCCTGCAGTTCTGGGAGAACTAAACCATGCAAGCAAAGACGTGGTCCTCTCGCCTATTCTTTAAACAACAGCAAGGGCAGCAAGTTAACACCTTGGGAAATAACAAGGGAAAAGCAAGAAACAGCATTCAAAAATAATCCGAAAGTGAAACAGCTGATTTAGGTATAAGGGATTAACTACTCTATTACTCTACCTTGTGCAGTTTTTGTTGTGTTGTTCATTTCCTGGAACAGAATGCTCACTTTCTGGAACAGAATGAAAGCACACTCCAATTTGAGCAAGGCCACAGGGCAGTCTTCGGTTCACCAGCTCTAAGCAGCTGACATACTGTGCCAGAACACCTACAAAAGACAAAGCCCTGATTTCAGTGGCCACTGGAAAGTTTTTGATGTTTTAACTCTACCAAGAACAAATGAAGCACATATTATACACGTGTTGCTTGTACATGCAGTTCCACTATCTTTACTAGCATTGATACTTTGCAGACATGGGCTCAGCAGGCTGGTTCTTCTGGGCACATTGATTTTAATGTGCTTTTCCCCATATTACAGGGAGCACATCCGCTGCCCACTTGGGCTGGTCGGGTCCTTGAAAAGCACACAAATTCAGTCTACAGAAGGAACATTCCCGGCGCACCAACGCAGCTAGAAAAATCCTTTAAATGCAGCTGCTTCGCTCCCAGCAAGAAACTCGTGCGCAGGGTGCAGGCTGAGCGGAGCCGCCCGGGACCTACCGGGCAGGAGGCTCTCCCGCAGCACCCCCGCGGCCCCCAGCGCTTCTTCCAGGGCCGGGCCGCCAGGGTTCTGCCCACAGCCCTGGAGGGCTTCGCGCAGCGTCTCCGGGTGCAGCAGCCGCAGTCCCTGCGCGTCCCGCGGAGCGCCGGGCGGGCCGTGGAGCGCGGCGTCCACGGGGAACACCTGCTCCCGCACGGGCAGCGCCGAGTCCCACCATTGCGCCGCCAGGTTGGCGCGCAGCGCCGCGCCCAGCGGCCCGAAGCCGGGGTGGCGGCCCCTCAGGTAGGCGCTCCAGGGCACCGGCCCCTCGCCGCCCCGTAGGAAGTGCCGCCGCCAGCACACCTCCAGCAGCTCCGCCCCGCCCGCCGCCTCGGCAGCACCGCCGCCCTCCGAGTACGGCCGCGCCGAGCACCCAGCCGGCTCCGCCCGCTCCGGGACTCGCCGCCGCCTCGGCTGTCCCAGGGCGGCGCGGCCGCACCAGCGGCAACCTTGGCGGGAGCCCCGCGGCATCCTGTCGCTCCC
>VZTT01066991.1:61898-85581 GCA_013400855.1 Buphagus erythrorhynchus
TGGAGGGGGAAGGGGGGGGGAAGTGGGGGCAGCCATTGCGCACGCGCAGCACCCCGCGCGGGAAGCGGGACCGGAGGGGGCACGTCGGCCGCGCATGCGCAGCGGGACCCTCGCGGCCCCATCGAAGGTCAGGGACCCTCCGAGGTGAATTTTTTGTCCTCAGGCTGAATCTTCTCACCTTTTGTAACCGTAATGATGCCGTCAGATAACTTCTGCCAAAGGAATTGACGTCTTGGAGCTAAATTTTCTCGCCTTTTGTAAACATAACTAATGCTGTCAGGTAACTTCTACAATAGAAGTTGCTTAATAAAAGAACTCGTTTCAAGCGTTGGGTAATATCACGTCACACAAATAAACATACACTGGGTAGGCGGAGAATGTGCATTCGGTAGGTGGGCTCGTGTTCATTTTACTGTTAAAAAAATGTGACTTTTTACCCCTTGGTGTGCTTGATAAGTGGAGTCAACCTTGAGCCACACGCAGAATAAACAATGTCTCTTTTATAAACCAAACTCTTTCAGAGAGCTCCCAACATCGGCAACAAGGCCGCACGTGCCAGGGGTCACACCTGGCCTGCCCCTGTGGGACAAGGACAGCCAGTGCTCGCCAGCCCTGGGGACTGGGAGGGGGACAGTGGGACAGCGCCTGCCCTCGCTGTCACCGGAACACGCTGCACGGGGCCATTCCTGGGGAACTGCCCCTCTGGAGCCCATCGGGGGGCAGCAGCACGTCCAAGGCACATTAGGCAGCAGGCAGAGCTCAGGAGGAGGCGGCACCGCGGACCGCTGCCAAGAGCGCGGGCGAGGCCCCGCGGCCGCTCGGGGAGGCGCTGGCAGAGCGCAGGCAGCGCAGTGGAAATTTCCACCCTCACTGCAGCACGAGCTGGTGGCGCTGCGCGGAGGCGGGGCCGAGGCAGGAACCATTCCGCGAGCCGCAGGCAGCAGAGGCTCGGGCTGGGATCATCCCCGCGCCGCTCCGGGCGGAGCAGCCCCCCTTTCCCCCGGGCCCGGCACTGACGAGCCGAGTTAGTAGGGCACTGGGTCAGCTGCAGGAGCTGCTACTCCCGCCTGCACGAGCATTGCAGGCAAGTGTAGTGCGAAGGCGTATTCGCCACGAGCTCAATTCTGCCAGAGTAGCACTGGCAGTAACGTCAAAGCTGCTTAGTAGAGTCTTATTTTATGTGCAAATGTTACAGTCTCCGCTCAGGAAACACTGCTCCACGCAAAGGGCCGTGTGGAAAGAGGATAAAATACATGGAGGAAACCTCCTTCCACGGTTTAGGTTTTACGTTGCTGTTAAAGACTCTCATCTCTCAACTTTAATTCACAAGCTGTAAATGAACTATTTTTTAAAGACTTAAAAATAAAAAACCCCTCCCCCCCCAAAAAAAAAACCTTTTACAAAACCAGTCCCTACTTGAATTTTGTTTCAGGCAACTGACCTGGAAACTTAGGCATTAAGTCATACTTCAATGGTAAGTGATCTACTTCCTTGTTTTTCACCCCTGGTGACACTGAGCACTGTTCCAAAACAAATAAGTGAGAAAAAAAAAATCCCTACTCCCCCTCAAAAAAACCCCAAACCAAAATACATTGCCACCTGCAGTTTTAGACCGCAGTGGGGTAGTTCCAAGCCTCCAGCTGGAGTTCTCAAAGCAGGACTGAAGGAACACAAAATACTTTCAAGTGAAAGAATTTCACAGAAAAGGAGGAAATGATTAAGAGACAGATTAGGCTGCATTAGAGAACATCACAAGCTGAGCCTCAGAAGGAAACAGTAATCAAGGACTGAGCACAGACTAAGCAAAAAGATTTTAAGTGCAAAACAAAGTTAACCCAGGCTCAAAATAACAAAAAGAACATTGTAGATTCAACCTTGAACACATTAAGTGTTGTTGAACTTAAAACTCATCACTGTTACTGATAAACAAGAGGGAGGAGCTGAAAGTTAGCATTAACTGCAATTTTAATACATCATGTTTGAAAGTATTAAGCACTTTAACCCCAGGATCAAGTACTATTCCCAGTTCTGCTCATCAAGGAAATGCTGTTGCTTCACTCAGCATGGGCAGTGCTTTGAGATCAGAGTCATTTGCACATATTAAAAGTCCTTAAAAAAAAAAATCTATGAGGCATCTTCATGGATCAACAGCCCAATCCCCTCCCACCACTTCCATAAAGAAATCACTGCTCAATACCAGTTTAAAGTATAATTTGAAGTTTTAATACTAAGATCTTCCCATTTCTCTGAAGCTCAGAAGCCTGCATGCTAACTCACAACGCCTGGCAGCTGTGGGTACACAACACTCAAGCCTGGTCTGCACATATGCTCGTGTGAAGGCGACGGTTACGGTGCTGCAGAAGCTTCCTACGCTTGTAGCAGCTTGTTAGCAACACCACTACAGTTTTGATCTTTTCCAAGAACTGGCCCTACGCTAGTGAGACAAGGAAGAACACTGTTTCCAAATACTTTCTTAGAAGCCAGCTTTAATTTTCTTCCCCATCAAAGCAGAGCCTGCCATGCTAAGCAATCTAGCCCAATCAAGGCAAGGCTGGTATTTGTTTAAGCTTAAATGTTTAATCAGACACAGTTGAGAAACCTTTCTAGAATTTAATATAAAAACATTTGACATTTCGTTAATGTAAAGTTGTGCACATGTTGAGAAAACTGTCATCTGAAAGAAAAATCGGTCTTCAAATATCTTTATTGGAAGGCCATGCACTGCCTTCTGTTACTGTATTTCAAATCACTGTACATTTACTTTGAAAACACTGTCTGCATTTTCTAGTACAAAAAACTAAAAATTGTTTCAGGAATGTAGAGAAATATTCAACTTAAATAGCGAAAAAGTGCACCATAATTACTGCTGCACTGCAGTCATTTCTGCATTTCCCATTTCTTAAATAACTATCCTGTTTTGATAACACACAATATAAAGAGCAATTATGAAAAACTGAGACATTTAAATACACTAAGTTATTGAGAATAACTTGTGGGCATGGGGTAACCTATCATAGGAGCAGCACCAGTGGCAGGGTAGGCATACTGCTGCTGGTTCATGCCATTGTGCATGTTGGCAATGTTACTGCCGTACTGCTGCTCGTAGCCGTTCTGGTACGCTCCTGCAGGGTTACCACCGGCCCTGAAGCCGGCCTGCATGCCTGCAGCTGCAAAGCCATTCCCAAAGGGAGTTCCATTGCTGAAACTCTGGGCACTGTAAGCCCCGTTTTGGGTTTTTGCTCCGAAGTCTCTCTTGCCTAGCGCACCATAGGTTCTCTCAAAGTTCTCCCTCTCTCTAAAACTACTAAATCCACCCCTTTTGCCCGCAGAGTATCTGTCACGTCGGTCACCTCGGGAACGACCTAGTGAGAGAAACAAGACAGTTATGCGCATTATAAAAGCTCTTCAGTTCAGCTAAGCACCACTTATTTTTTTGTCCCAGCAATTCAAACCTACTGTAAAAGCTTTCCAGGCGCTTGCTGGACTCCAGATAGATAAAGCTGTCTCACTTCTGAGGAGTCATACACTCTCCCCCATAACATAAGTCATGGCATCAAGGCAAAAAGTGACTTTTACCTTGCCAGCAGGACACTTGGGTCCATCTCTCTTTCCAAGCCATAGGAGACAAAGCCACAAAACTGAGTCCATGAGTGTTTTATTTCAGGGCAAATAAGAAGTGCCTCTTTGGCCTACCCTAGCCATAGGTGCATCACAGCATAGGCTGGAAGCATTTGGGCTGGTTTTCTGCTTTTAATTAATACCTTCTGAGGTCACAGTAACTGGTAACTAAACCACCTTCCACATTTATTTTGGAGAGAGGCTGGAGGTGGAATCTGAAGTTTCCATTTTGATCTGAGAGGAAAGCTATACACCAAGATCAAAACCAGCCCTTACCTGAACCTCTGTCTTCAATCAGCTGAAGCAATTTGGGGTTGATGGCTTGATTAGCCTCCCGAAGCACAGAGATGAGGTCATTTACTTGCTTAATATTGTTAGGAGTAAAGAATGTGTATGCTGTGCCTGTTTTGGTACTGCGGGCAGTTCGTCCAATTCGGTGGATATAGTCCTCTGAGGAGTTAGGGTAGTCATAATTGATGACAAATTTCACATCTTCCACATCTGTAAAGTGTTGCAGTGTGGCAAAAAACGAGGTACAAAGTTTTGCACACCACAACAGCCAAATCGAAGATAAACATTAGACAAGAGTATTTTAAAGGGAATAATGGCTGCAAAGAACAGTGTTAGAATCATCCATTTCTGCAAGAGTATTGTGGAAGAGAAAAGTTACGCACACTCCGTCTGATCCCGTTCTCATCACCCACCCTGTGATCCAAAACCTTACCATAAGGAGTGTGCATTTGCTTGTCATTCCCAACTCAAGTGTCCCCTTTACAAATCATCAAGTGACATCTGAAAGCTTCTTGCAGTAGGGCCACTAAAGCTCACAGCAGCCTCTTCATGTGCTCATTTGAGGACCTTAGAGTAAAAACATACAAGGTCCTTCACATACACACTCATTAGAAGCTCAAAAAAAAAAGGGGCCACACTGCTCGTCTTGCCAAGACCTTTGAACCGCAGCTGCAAGAAAAACATACCTGTCCCCCCAAAGTCACCAAGTTGTTTTTATGCACTGTGTCTTGTCTAGGCAAGCACTTCCAAGAAGCCAGGGTTCACTTGAGAATGTGTCTCTCTCTGGCAGGTCTCGACATGACGACTATGTATAGGTGGAGGAACTTCGACTTTCAAAGGCATTGAAAAGCCATATTGCTTTCCTGCCCCACTTGTTAAAGCGAGAGGTGGACTTTTATTCTCAGATTTCATGTGCCAGTACTCACCAATTTGTACAAGGCTTAGTACATTTTAAAGCTGCTCTCTCCATTTCATGGTTGAAAAAAATTTCATTGAACATTGAAGTTTAAAATTATGTTCTTCAACATTTCAAAAAACTCACTGAAATTCAAAGACCCACAGATCACAGCAGACAGTATGCACAAAACTAACAGTACTGCACCATGGCAAATCATGCAAAGCATGGAGAGAAGAGAAATACCAGGGCAAAGTGAACTGTGAATGAAACTGCTTATTTCATGAGAGAACAGTTTATGGGGTAGTAGTTTAAAGGATGATCTTTGCCTTTTGAAGATTACTGGCACACAATGCTCTCAAGCTTTCACCTCTCTATTTGACTGGAAGCAGCCAGCCGATCATTTCCACTAGTCCTCCATCCCCCTCGAGTCCTCCGATTGTCATGCCTAGGCCTTGCCACAAAGACTGCACCTTTATGTGAAGAAAACTTAGAAAAATGCAGAGGTTAAAGAAAGCAATAGACTTTCTTTAAAAGCTTTGGGCAACTGGCATTTACGAGTTTTACTAACCTAGACCTCTGGATGCAACATCTGTAGCAATCAGGATTGGTGCTTTTCCATGTTTGAATTCTGTAAACAAAAGAAGTGAATCAATTTTTTCCTGAAGTAGCACATGTCAGATGTCTGCAGAAATTGCTGAAACACTCACCATTTAGAACCCAGTCCCGCTCCTGCTGACTTTTATCACCGTGAATACCCATCGCTGGCCACCTGAAAACACAGAATTCAATTAACCCAAGAACACTCCTTTGGTGGTTTCATTAGTCAGACTGGGCTCCTGGCAAATTCCAGTCTGGCCATTCTAACTGACAGCTAGCTGGTGTCTTGACAGTTCTGATTCTTAACTCTGGTGTCAGAGCACACTCAGACTATTGGGGTTGCTCAGTGAAATCCCAGCTATTACTCACCCATCTCTCCTCATTTTTCTGGTAAGATCATCACAACGCCTTTTGGTTTCCACAAAGACAATTGTTTTGTTTTCCTTCTCGCTCATGATTTCTTCCATCAAACGAATAAGCCTATTATTAAGATATTATGGTTAGAGATTAGACTGCTTCCTACTGTACAAGTTTAAACTGATTTCTTGCCTGAAGTTGTCATGGACTGCTGTCAAAAATCCATTAAAGTAAGGCATACATTTAACAGTTCATGAAGTAAAACTGACAGAAAGCACAGAATGTTTTGGCCCCAAGGACTACTTACTTGTCATCTTTCTCTACATCATGACACACATCCACAATCTGAAGAATGTTGTGGTTTGCACTGAGTTCCAGTGCACCAATGTTGATGTGCACATATTCTTTCAAGAAGTCTTCAGCCAGCTGCCTCACTTCCTTAGGCCATGTGGCACTCCACATCAGAGTCTGCCTGTCAGGCTGCAGAAGATCAGACCAATGAAAGATCAATATAGAGTTTAATTAAATGCCCAACCAAAATTACCCAGGCTTGTACTGCCCCTTGCTTTAAAAAGGGTAGTGGCAGTAGTTTATATCTGCTATAGTGATAAAGGCATGAACCATTTATACTCACTCTAATCTGATCCACAATTTTTCTGATCTGAGGTTCAAATCCCATGTCAAGCATCCTGTCAGCTTCATCAAGGACAAGGTAAGTACATCTCCTGAGATTGGTCTTTCCAGCTTCTAAGAAGTCTATGAGTCTTCCAGGTGTTGCAATGCAGATTTCCACACCTAAAACCAAGCAGACCCATCAGCTGAAGCCATTTCCACATTGCCACAGACAGAGATGCACCAAGGCTGATCCATACCTCTTTCCAGGTCACGGATTTGTGGTCCCTTTGGAGCACCTCCATAAATACACGTGGACTTTAAACGACATGCTCTACTGTATTCAGCAGCTACCTGCTGCACTTGTTGGGCCAGTTCACGGGTTGGTGCCAACACAAGACACTAGAAAACGGATGCCCAGCTTTTAGTTCAATACCCACTGGAAAATCCTAATCTGACACAAATTTTGACTGTGAAGTTCAGTGCCAGATTGACTGAAGTAGATTTAAGTAGCCAAACTAGCAAACCAAGTTACCTGGCATCTCAACTGTCACCAAACATGTGAAAGATACCTGAGAGTCACTAACTTCCAGGGGATAGCAATTTCCAAAATATTACCCAAAATCTAACAACTATCCCTGTTATGTACTATCTTCAGGACAATCCAATGTTTATAGAATCTGTCTGGGAAACTACCCCAACAGGAACCACTTTGTTCATATAGATAAGCAGAATGCAGCTATGCACTCTTATGAGCATGGCTAACTGAGACTGTAAAATACAGTCATATTGCCTACAAATTAAAATCCCCTTTCATTTATCAATACTCACAATAGGTCCATCTCCTCGCTCCAGGAATGGCTGATGATTTATATGCACAATGGCAGGCAGTAAGTACTGTTTGGAAGGAAAGAAAAATCTCATTACAATCCCTTCCTAGAAGTGCTCACCCCACACTAGGATGGGCCATACTGCCACTGCTGAAATTCAGCAGTACTCCAGCATATAATCAACACTTACAGAGAGTGTTTTCCCTGATCCAGTCTGTGCCACTCCAACCATATCCAATCCACTCAATGCAACAGGCCAACCTTGTGCTTGAATAGCAGTTGGTTCAGTGAAGTTCTGTCTCTGAATTACTTCCATAACATTTGCTTGAAGAGAAAATTCAAACATATAGATTCAGATGTTGCCCTAATCCAGTCTGAAGAACAACCAATAAGCTAGTCTTCACTTACCAGGGAAGTTTGCTTCATAAAAGTTGATAATTGGTTTTGGACAGTTATGGCCCCTAACTGTGACCTCTTTGCTTGCTCTGTACTGTTCAACTTCTTGCTGCAAAACAAAACACCCATCTTTGGAAATAAGCTCTAATACCAAACTTATATTTTAAGTTACCCCATCTGTGCCTGCTGGGCCCCATGACCCTTAACATGTTTGCACTTTCTGTTTACTTTTGCTTGAGCCAGATCAGGTACATACCGCAGTACGCCTAACTACATCCGGATGTTCTTGGTAGAAGTTCTTCTCAAATTTGGGCAGCTCATCCAAGTTCCATTTCTTTTTTGTAAGTTTCTCCCCAGGGTTTCCAAATTTCTTCCCAGAGAGAGGTCCACCTCTACTTCCTCCAAAACGAGGGGCTCCAAACCTAGGAAAAAAAGAACACTATAGAGAATGCAAGAGAAATATTTTGGTCCTCTTCCTGAACAACTTCACCACCATCTCTGCAGTCTACCCATTAACTTTACAATTCAGAGGTATAAACTTTACTTACAGAAGTTTCAGGACACTAGAACTTCAAAAAACATACTTTAAGCTGCAGATGCTACAATCTGCCTGGCCATAATTCTTATTCACAAGCTAAGATAACGTGCCTTTCCTATTTCTATACAATGCAATCGAAGAGCAAGTTACAATAAGCAAAGTAAGGCATTAAAACCTTGGCATTACCCCGTGATCAAAATGGTTTCCCGTCCTAGTAACACTCCTATTGCTGAAAGCGGGCAACGGCAGTTATGAAACCTTGTGAAAACTTCCCCGTAAACCGTTCTTTTAATGTCCCAAAAGACAGACTTCTTTTAACAACGATATTTTATGAGGCTATGCGCTTTATTAGCATTTCAGGTTCGGTCCCTCCGTTCGGAGGCTGTTCTCGAAAGCCCCGAGGCGCAGCTCGGAGCCGCGCTGAGCCGTGCGCTGGATCCGAGCACGGGGCTCCCTCCCCCGCCCCGATCGCTTCCCAATTTTGGCCGGGCAGGCGCTGGGAACGATCCTTCCCAGCAAAACACAGCGCTCCCCGAGCGGCCGCTGCTTCCTGCCAGCGCTGTTTCCTTTGTCTCTCATTTCTGTCTACGCCACATTTTCCAGCCGCTGCCATTTTAGAGCCGGGGCTGGGCGGGGGGAGGAGGAGGAGGAACAAAGGCGGCAGCAGCAGCACAGCCGGCATTTTGATTCCACTCAGCCACCACATGGCGGGGCCGGCCATTAACATCCGCTTACACAACACAAAGCCGAGCCGGCTGGCTCCTGCCGGCCACAGCCCGAGCCTTGGGAGGGGGAAGGGAAGGAGGGGAACCGCCCTACCGAGAGCTCCCCAAGGCTTCGGCACCGCCAACCCACTGACCCACAAACCTCCAGCCCGCCCGCCGCTCTCAGCGGAGGTAATCGGGCTCTGCAGGGACCGTCCATGCTGGGGGGGGGTCCCCAGGGGTGGTGGAAGCGAGTCTTTTTTCTCCCAAGAGAAGAAAAAAAAAAAAAAAAAAAATTTAAATTCCTCCACGCTATTCTCAGCGGTCGCACACCCGTGGGGGGTGCTCTGAAGCGAAGGAACCGATACAGTCGCCCACAATAGGTGGCCTAAAAAAGCCCGATGCCCTTCCCCCGCCACCCCTCGCGGCGGGAGCGCTGAGGGAAGGGCTCAGGGCACAACCCCCGCCCCGCCGCCATCTTAAACGTCTGAAAAACAACCCCGAGGGCGCCAGCCGTGCCCCCGGACTCACCCTCTATCCCTGTCGCTGGAATACCCGGGCATAGCGATGGTGGCGGTGGGCGAGACGACTCCGGTCACTTAGAGCGGGTGACGATGGGTTGCACAAGATCCGGCGCCGCTGACGGGGGCCGCTCACTGTGGGCGCGCGGCCGCGAGGACGCCGGTTATATACGGGGGCAGCGGGGGCTGCCGGGAGCCGGCGCGTGACGCACGCGCAGGCCCCACCCCCGCCGTTATGTAAGCGGCCCGAACAGGCCCGAGGCCCCGCCCCCTTCCGCGTGGGCGTGGCCACGGCTCGCCCGCTGACCGGCTTTGAGCTCGCGGCCGGAAGTGCCCCCCCCGCGGGGAGCGCCCCCCCCACCCCCCCGGCCGCGCCTGCGCTGGGCCGCTGCGGGCGGGAGCCTCGTTCTCGCTGAGGGCATCCCGGCCTGAGGGGGACGGAAATGGAAACGGAGAATTCTCTCTTCCAGCCTCCATAAGCGCAGGTTTTCGGCCGCCCCGCGTGTTCAGAACGAAGCTCAGCTCCTCATAACTTTCGGCAGGGCAGAGGCTGACCCTGATGTCCGCAGTGCAGTCCCCCAGTTCTCACAGATCTGTTTGAGAAAATTCTCTCGAAATAGCTCGAGAGGAGCCCGGGCTTTTAACTAATAAACATTTTAACTAATAACTGATACTTCACGGTAGATTGGCCTCTTGCCCACCTGTGACTTTTGCTCTCATTAAGAGCCAGATAGACAGATCCTGGAGAGCTGGACGCAAAATAACATCAAACCTTTTCAGGCCAGTTCTTTTATGCTGTTACCCATTGCCTTTTAAAAATGTTTGTAAACATATATGTAAACAGAGTATTTATAAACATATGTTTCTAAAGTTACCCGTTATCTTTTTGAATTCCACACCAGGGCCAGTAACCTGAGTCAAAGGTCATCTGAGGTGCAGCAGTGCTGAAAAGCTGCTCAGAAGGCAGCAGATAAAAACATTCAGTACCCCAAGTGGACACTGCTGTTCACCCACCCAGCTCTGCCAAGCAAATGTCCGGCGTCCTGAGGCTTTACACACGCAAGAGTTGAAGTTTGAAGCACAAACACCCTCAGCCACCTGCTCCAGGCAGAGAGGGAAAAAATGAAAACAACATAAGGAAGGAGAAGTGCTGTAACAACACTTCCCATTTATATCCTCCCACCTTCTAGCAATCTGTGCTTTAAGGCTTTTCTGGGACAAAAATAACTGTATTTGATGGCCATTTCTTCACATTTTGGTTCTATTTATGCCCTTAACTTGTAAGATACCATGACACTGTGTTTTATAGTTTTGGTATATGCAACCTGAAAAACATTTACTTTCATTTTCAACATACTGCTAGATAAGAACAAGGGGCACAAAACAATGAGTTAGTAGAAATGGTGAGTAATAACTTCCTGTTTATTTATACTGTTTGTGGACATTAATATCTTCTAAGTCACCTCCTTTATAAACCAAAGCTGCAGTGTAATTTTTCCTCCTTTTAAAGTGATTCCACACTTCTAATTCTTCTTGCCTCTTTTTTCCTTTATTGACAAGAAATTCACAGCATTTAAGATCTGGGGCCCATACAGATCTACATAATGAAAGTATAAAGATGTTTTTGATCTGTTGTGTATTATTTTCTAGCAATTTTTTTAACAATGTTGCTAAGAATAGAGCAAGGTTTGCAAAGACTACAGGTCTGCATGATATTGTGATGCCTGGAAAGGCTGACCTGGAAAAGAGACTAGGCAGAGCAAAAGGAATAAAATCGGTTTTTATTGAAAGGATACACCTTGGGCAGTGTAAGAGCCTAGCCAGGGCTACACCCAAATCAAATTCAAGATGGATCCCAGTTTCAAGTCTTTACACTTTTATAAGTTTTAGTTCATCTGCATATTGGGGTCAATTATCCAACCACAGCCCCAGGCTATCAAGTCTCAGCCCCCTGGCTTGCCCTCTTTCCCTTGCTGTTGTTTCTGCTTTTTGGGTACAGGTTGTCCTTGATTCTCTAGCTAGGAAGGGATTATTTTGTCTAACTACCCTACGAAGAGAACTTACTGACACTTAATATGAAGTTTCAGAGTTACACATTAAGCAGCAGAGATTTTGGAAAAATATAAAAACTGAAACCCAAGGCATCATTGTCCTCAAAAGTAATACCTAAGTCAGGCTCATCTTATTTATGAATAGCCACAGGTGTTCGACCTTCAGCAATTTGAAATTCCACCTTGCTCAATCATTTTTTGCTGTAATAAATTTTTTCTTTCAATAGCACCCCAACTTGACTTGTTTTTTTAATACTATCCCAGCAAATTTGTAATAGAGGAATCTCTCCAGTTTTTTTCAGTATAGACTTACTTATTATGGCTTGTGAAAGATTTTTCTCCACAAACACCCCTATTAACACACTCCACCTTCTGACCCTAGAAGCTTCCTGTTCCTGATGAGTCTGAAAAAGATTTTTGCAAAGGCTGTAAAAATTTATCTTAACACAGATTAATTTGTTTGTGTATAACTTCGTGGCTTCTGTTACAGTGCTGTTTAATCTAAGGTTTTAAAGAATTGAAAAGACTAAACAAAAACCCAGTCCCTGCCTTGTCTACACACAGTTGAGTCTGCAAAGGACTCCTTTCAATTTCCTTTGTAAAAAAATTTCCTCATTTTTCTGTTCCACCCTCCCAAGTTAAACATCGATTTTCCCGTGTTCTCTTAATTAGAGCCAATATGTGGAAACAAATCAGCACAGCTTTGCAGAGCTGTGTATGTAGCAAACTGAAATCCATATTTAGTTTAGTTTCGATTGCACTGATCTGTGTTTGCTTGCACACAACAAAAGCTCCTTTGTGTTCCTAAGGTGGTGTGTGCACTTGGGTTTGGATCTACAAATGACACCCGTGGGCTGCTGGAGCTCATACCACTGAGATTTAATTGCTGCCAGTCATTGTTCTTACGGTCAAAATTGGGACCTCAGTTGCTTTTGTCGTGCTCAAGGAGTTTAATGATAAAGGGCACCATTTTTTCTTTCAACATGGAAAACCCAGAATTCCTGAGGAGCATGGACTACTGTTGCTCAGAAAGGAAAATAACAGACTTTCACCATCCAACCTGTCCAGAAAACTGGACACTAGCAGCTAATACAGTAAGTTTCATTTCTAAATCTTGTTTTTAATGTACGTTTTAGTTCTCCTTTCAAGCAGAAATGCCTTCGGGTTACCCTGTCAAACCTGTATCGTGGCAATTAACACCAACACCTGGTAATGGACGCACCGAGCGGCAAAGTCCCGGGCCAGCCTGCAAGGTCAAGTGCTAGAACTTTCCCCCGCTCCACCCCCGCCCCAGGCCGGTCCTTTCCCCACCTATTTCTCGTAAAAGAAATCGCCAACAACCGCCTCCCGTTCAGGTGACAAAGGCGGAACCTCACAGAACAACCTCCCTCCTCCGCCGCCATTTTACGCCGCCAGCCGCTCTCGGCGGCCGGAGCGGCTCGGGGCTCGCCCGTGCTGCCCGGGAACCTCGGCCCGTGGGGCCCGAGGGGCGGTGGCGGCACCGGCCGGGCGGAACCGGGGGGGCCTGGGCGGAATGGCGGGGTCGCACCGGGGGCGCCCGTCACGTGACCGGGGAACGACACGTGACCGCGCTGCGGCTTGGCTTCGGGGCACGGGCTCTTTCTTCGCTCCCGTTCCCGCTCCCAATGCAAACCCCGCCTGTTCCCAGTCCCGTTACAGAGGCGATCAGCCCGCCCCGCTCGGCTCCCGTAACACCGGCCATGACCGACGGCACCGGGCCCTGCCGCGCGCGGCCCCGCCCCTTCCTGCGGCGCCTGCCCAATGGGCGCGCAGGCCGCGGTTTAAATGGCGGGGGCGGGTCCGGGTCGTTGGTGCCGCCATGGGCAGCGCTGAGGGCACAGGTAGGGCCGGGCCCCGGAGGGCTCCGACCGCGGCTCGCTGGGGCCTGGCCCTGCGGGTCGAGTGGAGCGGGTCCCGCTCCCGGACCAGTGACCGGCCTGATGCCCGCCGAGCCGGGCAGCTTCCTTCTCCCTCATCACTATCCCCCCCACCCGCTGCTCGCATCGCTGGCACCATTTTAGTTTGCTCTTTAAAGCTCTCGTTTTCTTGTGTTACGCCTTTTCGAGCTTTTTGCGTTAACCTCCCCCTTCCCCTCCTTTGTCTTTGTTTCTTTATTGGCGGCATTTTTAACTTAATAAAGCTACAGACGAGCAGCAATTCAAATGTTCCAAGACAGCCTGAAATATAGGAGATGCTACTTTAACCTTTCATGCATCTGAAACTTAAAATAAAGTCATATCTGGAACTAATGGAGGAGTAGAGGGATCGAAAGTAACACTCTTGTGTACGGAAGACTGCAAACTGTACAAACTAGTTTCTGTTGTAGTAATTCTACACTTTTTCCTTCCAAAGGTGACTTATGCCTTCTCCAGTAAATTAAAGTTCTTAATAATTGTCAAAATATGTGTCTTCCAAAGCGCTTTGATCTCAGGACTCAAAGTTGGGGGAAAATCAGGATGTTTAATGCACATCTCATTGTGCTCAATAGAGCACTTGGCGGGACCACCTCTGTATTCTTCTAATCCTTAAATAATTAATTAAAGTAAAATTTACGTTTCATGAGGAGTATTTACATTTGCAGTGATGTCATTGACTGGCTATTAGGGAACCTGGGTTTGTAAGAGAAGCTCACATTTTCCAAAAAAGTACCTGTCATTTCTGATCATTGATAAATGGTGAAACAAAGCTTGGCTTGTTAAGGTCTTGAAAGTTTGGAGTTCCTGGTTATGATACCAGATTCAAATTTGTTTTTCATTACATGGAAAAAAAAAAATTAACCTGCCCAGCCTGTGGTACTTCAGTGCCTTGCACCTCCCAAGTCTAATTGGCCTATGGTTGCATCTGAACAATGTTTAATATTTTGGATGGATGGGACAGCCTCCTGGGTTTGACCACCTCTGGTGGAGTCAGAGACAGTGGTTACCTTGCACTGTAAATAACCCTGTCTTTATTTCTGTGTCTTTCAGTTCTCACATTATTGTTTTTCTTCCAAACAGATTGGGTTGATGTTGCCAACGATCTTTTAAGGACTTGTCACGTAAACCAGCACATAAACAGTCTCTCAGAATGTAGTGCTGACGTGTTTGTTCATCTTTATGAGTCAATCTTAGGAGAAAAAGTACCAGGTAGGAATGATAATTGCTAAATCTGTTTTTTATTTTTGTCTCTGTGTATTTTGTTGCTAAATAAAATTAAAACTTGTAGAACTTCTACAGATGTAGAGTTTTAAAGTATTTGTGTCTTTCCAAAGACAACAATATAAGATTGTCATTCTTTAAGAAGATTTAAGTAATATTGGCCAATTTTGTTTTAACTTTGGACTATGAATGGCAGCTATGAGGATAGCCACAACAAAATTTCTGTAAATTAGGCCTTGAAGGCCATCTGTGGGCATAATACTTTTGAAGGGTGTGAACTGGCTCGTTTTATTTTACAGCAATGTAACACTGAAGGTCTGCTCTCATAAAATGCTTCATACTTAGAGTCTGCTAAGAGCTGAGCTGTGATTTAACCCTACTTTAATCCATCTCTACTGGCCTTCAGTGACAACAACTAAGCAAAGGCTATACAATTATGTATTTGCTTTGTTTATAAACTGTTATGTGTAAGAAGTGTCAGATTGCTAATTGCAGAAGATTTTAAGAGCACTGAGATAACTGGCACCTCTTGAAGGTAGAAGTCCTGTTAAATATAAGTGCAGAACTAAAAAGAGTGTTCCCAGTTAAGTAGAATACATTGCAGTGCAATTAGCGTGTGACAGGGAAAGAAGAAGCCCTAACACAAACTGCAATTCCAGTTTGATGATCTGAACTAGGTGTGTCTGCTGGGAGTGAAGGAGGAGAAATGCTTTAGTAGTATCTTTTCTTGAATTTAATCCTGATAAAACCCTCACATCTTCCAAGGAGTGTTCTAAGTTTGTGCTCAGTATTTATAAAAGATTTTGTAGGACCCTATGATATTTGGGCTTTTCACCAAGGACACAAGGTACTGGAAAGATATTAACTTGTAAGCAGAAGTTATTTCATTAAGGTATTTGCAACAAGCTATCCATTTAAGTAGTCTAAGATCTATTATTTATTTTAAATAGATTTCATTGCTACTCCCAGAAGCCAAGAGGATGATGCACATAATGTACAAGCAGTAATAGATTCCCTGGCATTGGATTATTTGCAGGTCAGCTTGTCTCACATCACGGGTAAGTACTTGGTTTAATAAGAAACAAAGCTGCAGAGACAAATCTGTGTGGTTTAATTTCAGTGCTTTAAGAACCAGGTGTTACACAGCTTGCTTTCATACTTGCATGGAGTATCTTCTTATGGTAGTGGATGTCATCAGAACACTGACCCATTGCCTTGGACATCAGGTTATAAATTGAAACAGCAAGCGGAGAATAAATAAGAGAAAGAAACGTTAAAGTTAACATCCGGCCATTCTTTATTTGGCTGCCAAAATGTTACTGAAATCTGTTACTGGCTCAGGCTTGGACACTGGGTTTTAAGACATGATCCTGGAATTTCAAACTTCTTATTATATTTCTAAAAGTTGGTGAGTAAAGAGTTGAACTTTGTTGTGTTATCTGTACATAGATAATGGCCTTCCTTGAGTATTCCTGTGTTTGGTCTCACACAGCATAACCTGCAAAGGATGAAAACTGCTTGATAAGAAGTATCATTGACTTGGTGCTGATACACAGTGGCTGGTGTTTGCAATTCTGCTGCCACTCCATAGCCTGCTTCACGCTATAGTTTTATGTATAAGAAAAATATTAAATACTAATTGTCCCTGAAAATATCCCAGAATATTTTTGTGAGTGTGAAAGCAGTTACTGCATCAATAAACTTTGACTTATTAGAACTGAAAATATGCAAATTTAGAACACTTAAAGTATACTTTAAGTTTAGCTACATAGCCATAAATAGGTGACCAGGTGTCTTCTGAGATGACACCTTTACAGGAATTTCCAAGCAGTCTTCTATAGAAAACACCTGCTTTTGAGAATTTTTCTTCTGTGAAGTACTAATTATTAATATGTGTCATTGCCTTCTCTTAAGGTGAGAATATTGTGAAAGGAGACAGGGAATCTATCAAAAACCTCCTGGAAATATTTGATGGTTTGCTAGAGTATCTTAGAGAAGTCAGTGAAGCTTCTTCTCAGACTGGAGGTGAGATGTAAACCCAAAGTGTTTCCAATGTAGCAAAGATTTATTTGGTGGGGTTTTTTTGTTACTTACAACCTTGACAATGGAGAAAAGAGAAGGACAAAACTGACCCTGGGGGAGGAAATTTCAGGGGTGAAGCTGAATATTTGCATTCCTTCTTTTTGTAAACAGTAATAAAATAGATAATTTCCCCTCAAACTTACATAATCTTTGTGCTTCATTCTTGTGGCAGAAACCAACTCTAGACAATTCATCCTTTGTTAGTTGCTTTTCAACGTGTAAATCAGATGATTTAGGATTAGGATTCAAGGAGGGAAATGTTGGCTTTAATTGGAACAATGTCCCTTTTACTTACTAGGAGATAAAGGGGACAACAGCCCTTCCTGGGAAGTGGGTCTTGGGAGTAGGTCTATAGCAGGGGTTATTTTGAGGAAATTGGGAAGAGAAGCTGCTCAGCCCTGCAGAGTCATCTTCCTACAGGCAGTACTGGTCTTCCTATCTCAGAGCTGATAAGTGTATAAGTGTTGTCACCACTGGCTGTTGCAATCTGTGATTAAGGGGAGAGCACTTGGTGCCTGAGTTCCCTGCTGACCTGTTCCAGAGTGGACAGAAGAAAGAGGACAGTAGGAATGTTCAGTGCCTGTACTGCTTTTCCCTTCCCTCAGACTGCCAGTCTTGTTACCCAGTGGGGGTTAGTGGCTCAAATTTTCTAGCTGTTAAGTCCACTGTTTAATTCTTTTGAGGAAAAATAAAGGTTTATTAATAACTGGAACAAGGGGATATATGGTAGTGGTATAATTTTTCAAAATTTACCATAAAAGTTGTCCCATCTCCCCTATCCCCCCTCCCCTTGTGGGGAACATGTCATCATTTTAGATAAAACACTACAATGTAGATATTACACATCAACTGTTTTGATGATATTGGAAGTAGTACCTGTTAATTTATAGGCAGAGGTAGTTTTCCCGAAAATAATTACCTCTTGGTTATTAACAGCTGAGATAAATGTGCTGTCCAGTGATGAAATTCAAAGTGCACCTCAAGAGCAGCTGAAAAGCACTGCTGGTCAACTTACAGAACATGCACTACTCTCATCAGTTGAAAGGTAAGAACAATTCTGAATATTTGCTTTGACATAGTGATTGACTGTCTTTGTGTAACTGTAAAGAAATTAGTAGGTTTTTTATAGTATAGACACCTGCTGATTACAAATGCCACAATAAATGTGAGGTGACTCCTCTTGTTGGGCTAAAATTACATCCGGGACTTCTTTTGCCCTTGAAGAGTTGCTGATTTTGTTTCCCTTAAGTTTACTTTTTATGTGGACTGAAACAACTTGAAAACTTTGATCAATTTTAAAGGCTTTATTTTAAAGATTGATTCGTTAAGCTGAGTTCAGTTTGTGGCTGTGACTCCTGCTCTGGTTTGCTCTGTGGTGGCAGAGCCATGTCCTGCAGGGCTCCTCTGCAGCTCCATCTCGTGGGCTGAATGGGCAGAGGCTGAGAGAGGAAATATTTGATGGCTTTATGTTCCCCTTAGGTCCCAGTCAGAATATTTTATTCTAACTTGTGATACAGATGGCTCAGAATCTACCAGTGAATTAATTAAACTTGGAGATACTGCTTATTCATTTTCCAAGAGAGGGGAAGGTGAGTTTGGGTGAGAAAATATTTTAAGACTCTTCTGTAGTAAGACTTCTAGGCTTCTTTTTGTTTGTTTCCTTTTAAAAAGTTACTTCTTTCAGATAACTACTCTTTTAAATCTTTATTTTAAAAACCCCAGACAGCCCACAATAAGCAAATATATCTTGCTGAAGTTAAAATTTCTGCAAGTAAATATTCCAGGCATGATTTTTCATGACCCCTGCACTACCTTCTTTGGATAAAGGTTTGTTGTTTGAGTTCAAATTCAGTTCTACAAAAGCATTTTATCTTGTTCAGTAGAATAGGGGAATTCTGAAGACTTTGTTACATTTGTTGCAGTGTAAGATGTATTATTTAAGACTGTAAAAAGATTAATAAGTTCATTCTTAAAGAAGACTGGTTAGGAGCATGTGCCCCTTCAAAACTTCATGGATGGCCTTGAAATGAATAATGTGCAGATGACTCAAATGGAGCTCATTCTTATTTCCAATTTTTCTATAAGAATATTCCAATTCTTCCTATTCTTATTGGATGATTTTTCATCTCCTCGAGTAGAGGCATAAAGAAATATTATGAATTATGAACATTTCATTGACTGGAATTACAAATAAGAATTTAACAGACCTATTTTGAGCTTAGTATGGATTGCTGACACCAAGCAGTTAGCAGAATTAAAATTGTCCATCTCACCAGTTCATAGCAAGATGCTTTATAGATCTTTTTTTAATCTTTTTAAACATCCACTTCTAGAATTTCAGATGCCTGGACTGTGTCTAGCAGAAAAGGACACGGGAGTAGAAGAATATGAAAGCTCAGAGGCTCTTGCAGCATTGCCCCAACAGTTCTCAGAAAGCAAAAGGGGGATTGGAAAGGAAAGGGAAGATGGTGAGTATTGATTCTTCTGACAGCTCATCCACCTGATTTTGATTTAGGGGTGTAGGGAACTAGAGTAGTGTGGAGGAGAGCTTTAGTCATGAATGGACTTTAGTCATGTTTTAAAATAAATTGTTTTCAGAAATGTGATATTTTAGTCTCTCAGAGTAGGCAAACTTTCATTATCTGGGGTATTTCTGCTTAGCTAGGATTTGGCTTCAGCTAGGCTGTTTTTAATTTGTATTGCGGTTTGTATTCTTTCCTTTTGTGGTTCAAAACACTAAAAACTCCTTCTGGAAGATCCTCACATCCAAAATCATGTTCTCAAGGCTGAAAAATGTTACAGCACTGTCCTATGCAATCCAACAAAGGTGGCAGCTCACGTTAGCTATTGAGACACTTCCCTTTATTATGTACACACAATGCACAAAATGTGTTCTGCTTTCCCAGATAACACTTCAAGTTCTTTGTATTTGCCTCCTCAGGAGCGATGGAGTCTGTTCATGCTGCTGAACCCCACAAAGGGAGTCAGAGTGCCAGTGCTACAAAACTGGGGGAGCCTATCCAGCAGGCAATTCCTCTGCTGCCCCCGTTCCAGCCCTCGGATCCGGGATGGAGAGATTACCACAGCTCAGACAGACAGGCAGCAGCTCTGGCTTGCAGTCAAGAAGTGAACCTTCTTACTGTAAGGAAAAACCTACTCTTTGATTATTTCATTTTCTTTTATCAATCAATACTGCTTTCATTTGAAAACCTCCTATTATACTTGCAGAATGGGAGTAGCTGGTCCCTGAAGAACACTTTTGAATGTGTCAGAGTTTATTTTAGTTCCAGGAATTTTGGATTGTGGATTCATTCTTCACTAAGTGTCCAGAGAGGAATTTAGTTTGAGGAGTGTGTTTATTTTATACATATATACATACACATCTCTACAGTCAATGCAACTGCATAGTTTACAGTATAGTAAACAAAAGAATTATAGTGATTTTTATCTATCTATAAAATCAGCATTGATTTCCATTTGCAGACCATGTAATGTATGATCTTCCTGTCAGCACTCTCCTGTGAATTTATAAAACACATCTTGCTTTTTATTTCAGATTGAAAAGTCACTTACCCAAAAATCTGATGATGTTTCTGATGGTCTTCCTCTATCAAGACAGATCTCTGGTGAGAGAAAATTTTGCATCCTCTAGGGTAACTCTTAAATGTTATAATGTTGCATTTGTTTTTACTGGCACCACAAGAAACATTATTTTGCATTTTTTGAAGTTCAGCCACAAGTTCATATTTCTATCTCTGCTTTACAGAAAAACAAAAATAGGTTACTTTTAATCTGTTCCCTCTACTGGAGAAAAAGTAGTCCATGTCCCCAGTTCAACTCCTTTCTTAGTTAATCCTGTTAAGATGGGCCTATTCCACAGAAATCTCTTCCAGCAGATAAGTCCCATGGCTGAGCTTATTCTGAGCAGAGAAACATGGACTAAACAAGCCAGTTTCAGTTCTAAGAAAAAGCCATTAACTATTATAGAAAAGGTTTAGAAGCTATTTTTTTCAGTACTCATTTTCTCTGTTGCCTTGGAAACACTGCTTACCTTTTTTAGTTTCCATAGCATTCCCATGACATGGAACATTGAAGACTGGAGAAATTACCAAAATGAATGTCACAACTGGGTAACCACAGTTGCTTTGTCATTCTATTCTCTGAACAGTTTGGATCCACAGGCCCTGGCTCACATCTTTTTTCCCTTGTTGCCCACATTAGTTGGCACAATGCCATTAACTCACACTTACCTGTCATCTTCTTCTACAGTGGGAAAAATGCTGGGTGATGATGCTGAGGACAATGTAACAAAGGTACATGTTGCATCTTTTTTTTTTTTTGGAATTTCAATCNAGTGTTGAGAGCAATGGACAAAAGGTTCATGTTGCTTTTTTTTTTTTTTTTTTTTTTTTGGAATTTCAATCAATATTTTTTGATTTTTGCTTAATTTGTCTGTTATCTTGTGACGCTTCTGGGCTTACTTCAAACCTGCTTTAGACTTTCTTTCTCCAATATACAATCAATGATGCAGTGTTGTTAGACTGTGATTATGTGCTGTCTGTGAGTCATGTCAGTTCTTAGTTCTTCCTGGAGTTGTTTGCTCCAAAATGTACAGAGCCAGCACCCACAGAGTTCTATTTATCACAACCAAGCAGTTGCTGGTTATCTTGCTTTTTAATCAAAAATGTACAAAGCACAGGAGTACAGTCATGTCCTTTCTCTGAAGTGTATCAGCATTCTCAAGTAGTAAGAATTTTGGGGGTTTTGGCCAATAAAACTTAGGTTTACTCCTTTTTAAAGATCCATGAACTGCTTATTATATTCTCTCCTTTTATTTTCTTGCACTGTCCTTTGCTTTTCAAAAACTGAATAATGCAAAACCTGCAAACTGATCAGCAGTTACCAATCTGTGCCCATAGAAATGTCTGTAAAGGAAATTTCTTTCTCTGGAAACACAATTCTGCCTTCTGCAACCACAAGAGGTACTCACAGACTTTGCTTGTTCCAATAGTTTAAACAGCTTTTACATCTCCATTGTCTCTGAAACTCATTTTCCATTGGTGCATTTCCCAGTATGTCCATGCTGAGCCCAAGTTACTCCAGTTTGAACAGAGAAGTTACCAGGCAGAACTAAACCAGTGCAGCTCAATGGCACAAGGACAGGAGTGTTCTCTTTTGGCTCGCTGTGAGCTGCAGCTCAATCTGTACTAAGGGAAATTCAGCTTATTTCCACTACCTGGAATCAGTCCCAGGCTGATGAGGTGGAATGTGGAGATAGTCAGTCATTACCTTAGCCTAGGCCCTGTTCTGGTTCAGTGGTATAGCTGTGAACTGATCTTCCATATTTTTGCTAGTCCATTTCTTTAAACATTAGTTCTCTAAAGCACACTATCTGCAGTCAGGAGCCTGGATATATAACTATTTTTATATATCTATACTCACAGGATTTGGGATGGTTCTATTACAGCATCTCTACTCATATATCTATAAAGCCTTCATTTACTCATTTTCCTAGGTGCCTCAGGTATGTGAGTCTGATGTATCTGCCTCCTCTTCTGAGGAAAAGCTCTCACTACGTGCTGAACAAGTAACACAAATCCCAAGACCTGAATCTCAACACCAGCCTAGAACAAGGCAAGTTCAGATTTTTGGTACTCAACCACACTGGCACTTTGATTTCCATGGCCAGCCAGCTTCCACCTCCTGTTTTAAATAAGATCTCTCTTTCCTTGGCTGTGTGACAGTGAAAGATTAATTCTAACAGAAAGACTTCCTGTTTCTCTTGACATATACTCATTTTGTTAAATATGGTTATAGGTGTTTACACATTCTACTTTACTTAATCCTATGAAAACGTGCTTAGGCAAAAAGTGAACTGGAATTGTGTGAGATAATGCTTATTGTCAAGTTTTTGGAACAGAAATGAAATCTGTCTGTTTTCTGCTTTAGCAAATATGAAAATTCCACCACAGATTCAGTTGAAGATTTACTTTCCCACAGAACAGCAAAGGAGAAGGTGCCTCAGCAAGAGTTTCACGAAGCATCAGAAAATCTTTCTCGCAGGCTGAATGAACTAGATTTGGTAAGTGCAGTCTCTTCTTTGTTGAGCTGAGCAATGCAGCTTTAGTAATGACAGTGGAGAAAATATCAGTGCAATATGGATGAAAAGGAAATCTGCAACTAACACCTGGCTTTAGTTCTTTTAAACTTTAGAAATGTCTATTTGAATCTGACCCCCACAAAAAATATCTGTCCCTTAGATGTTGAAGAGAGCTTTGGGTGAGCACACAAGAGAAGAGGAGCTGATAGATGAGGACAGCCTGTCCCAGCACAGTGACAGTGTCATGGACTATGGCCGAAGGGCAGCTGGGAGAGGTAACAATCCTTTTGCTGGTGTTGGGATGGAAACATATAAAAGAAACCTTTCAATGGTTTTCCATGGTAAAGCTGCTACAGTCAATTAGTTAGTTACTAAGTTTTGTATTGCTAGTTCACGTCTATTTTGTCTTTGATACAAACCTAAGCTACAGTAACAGAAGTGCAACCAAGTTTCTGTTTAACACTTACAAAAATGTGCTAAAACACAGCTGCAGTAAAAAATATACAGAAAGTGAGGAGAGGGACAGAATACAAGCTCACAGGACTGTGATTCTGAAATGAGGGCCTAGTCACAACACAATACATTGCTTTTTTTTTGTCTCAAATTCGATACTCAGTGAATGATCTTTCCCTACAGATACATCATGTCCAAGCTACCCAGGCAGGCCACGATCCCTCTCTCCAGCCTCACCCTCATCTCAGCACCATAAACTGCGTGGTAGTGAAGCAGGCCAGACAAAGACAATACGCAGCCACTTGCAGGAAGAAAGGGATGAAAGAACAAGAAAAGCAAAGGTAGTTTTTAGATTGGACCTTGTGGTAATTCTTACCAACAGTTACACTAAAACCACAAAACCAGAACACCTTTACATAATGGGGGCATCTGGTCTCCTTTAGTAATCATATGCTGTTTTATCTGTAGCCTGCTGAG
>VZTT01066991.1:86152-108180 GCA_013400855.1 Buphagus erythrorhynchus
AGTCTGAAAGACATTTAAGTTCTAATGGCCAAACTGTGTTCTGTCAGTGTTTCCCTTCTCATACCTGTTCTTCATCTATTTTACATCTGCTACTAAGGAACAAGAGTACAAAGAAAACATCTTTCAAGAACATCCAAAAGTGTCTCGGCCAGTGAAAGTTTATTCTAGAAAAACCACACCTCAGTATTCCAAATACAGCCAGCGGATTCAAAAACGAGGGATCATGAAGCCAAAGCAAGCAGCTCCAAGTAAGAACTGCAAAACTATACTTGGTGGAAAACTGGCATCTTTTGAAAGCATGTATTGAACTCCAAGAATAAAAGCACCAGTCCAACATATACCAGTCAGCTGTAGAATTTTCCCTTCTTCTGACCTCTATATGTCTGGATTTTTGTTAGGGAAGATAATGCTTTAAGTAAATGTAAACCATCCGTGCACAATTAAATTGTGACCCATTTGCTACTTCCTTAAAATCCTTTGGATTATTTTCAGGGCTTTTTTCCATTGCTGCTACCTCTGTGCTTATTCCGCTACAGTCTGAGCTCTCCTTTTGTTATTTTTCTGAGCATGTATCAGATTTAAAATTGGGCCTGTGGCTTGAGCTGAGCCACATACAGGTCACAGAGCAGACTCTGTCAGGACCCTGTCACTGTGCTGTTAATGCTGCCACTGGTTCTGCTGAGCAAGTGATGCTCCAAGAAAGCCAAGCTGCAAATCCTAGGCCCAGTTTTGTTAGCCAGCACTGTGCATGCCTATGGATAAGATCACCAGATAATCCCCTACATACCTGGATGTTGCTCAGCTACACTGCCTTATTTTTTCCCAGTTTTTGGAGGCCGTATACTTGGTAAATACCCTTTTGTTTCATCTCCCCATCATCTTTTCCTGACAGAAGCATCAAAGATGTAATGGGAATGAGCTGGTTGCAAACCAGTTTATTTTGCATCTGTTTACTTGACCTCGATCTGTCATTGCTACTGCTGGCTTTATTTTAAGTTGCTGCAACCAGAGAGAGAGAGAGCAAGCAATCATTGATTAGTGATGGTCATAACCACATGAAGAAGAAGGGGATGCCTGTCTTAATTGGATGTGGTGGTGATAGGGAAGTGACAGCTCAGCTATAAAATCAATTTTTCAGAGAAAACAACACAGGACTGGGATTGCTTTCTCTGCTGCTGTACTGGCAGGATGATATGTCCTGCTGGTCTTAGCTTGACACGGTAACAGAAGCATGGTCATTTTATACAGTGGTCAATGTAAAGTATTTCGTGACTTAGGCTGACAGTGTCTGGATGAATTTACAACTGAAAGTATTCTCCAAGAATTTATTGCTTATTGCTCTTTCTTTCTTACAGTGACAATAAGAGACAATGACCTCCTCTTGCAGCTCCTGGAGGAGTTTCCCCACCTGCACGTTTCCCCCCGTACTCTGAATAAAATGTGGCAGCAGCAGCTTGCACACACTCTGCACCTCAAGGCACCTTCTGCCAGACCTAGACCAAAACTCCAGAATGAAGTGAGTGTTCTCATTTTTACCTGCTGAATGTCAGCAGAGATACCCTGATAGGGCACCTGCACATCCACAGCACAACATGGAAGGATGTCCTGGGAGCTTGGTTAAATAGGGGTGTACAGATTTATATACATAGGTTCAACTTTTCATCAGCTGCTTGAATATTATGGTCCTTCTTTTATACTGGTTTCTCAAGTACTGCCTAGGGTTACTATTGCCTTTTTTAAAAGCATTTTGTAGTTTCCACTGCTAGTTCTGAACAGTATTTTAGTTTAAAAGTGAGTTATGAGATACAGAAGTTGATTAACTTATATAAGGCAACTCTCAACCCAAACCCCAAAACATAGCAGAGGGGCAATATTTAAACCTGCTACATAGGAGAGCTTGTCCTGCAGCATGATGCATTTTTTTTTTTAAACCTCCAGATTGAACAAGCCTTGAAGAAACATGAGCTACTTGCTGCAATTATTAAGAGAGATCAAGATCACAGCAAGAGACTGGTATGTTCTTTGAAGACTATTTGTTACCTAATGCAGAGATTTCACATGGAGCTATCTAGAATGCATATTCCCAGATCATGAAAGTGGCTTTTTGTCTTATGGCAAGTTTATGGTTTTTGAGTAGCTGTGGTCTCAAAATGCCACAGAATCTGTTTGTTGTGCAGCTACTGGGGTCGTTGGGAATGGAATGATATTATTATTATTATTATTACCCTGCATTGTTGCTCTAAAAGATAAAACAAATTCTAAAAAAGTGCAAGGAGGAGAAACCTGAGGCTGTGTTGCTGCTCCCATGACGTGCTGACTCCTCAATTCTATAGTGACACGACTTTGCTACCAGTGGTGCCTAATGCTTTAAACCTAACTGCAAAGCTGGGGTGTGGAGAAGGTCCTTAGTAAAGGACCCTAATTAGCAATGATGAACAAAGCTTTGCCTGCAGGGGTATCTGTTGGCAGTTTGGTGGTCTGACAGCTGCTGCTCTCCCTTTAGCAAGAAATCAAGCAGCGCATCTACCGGCAGAGATGGGCTCAGAACAAGGTGACAGAGAAGAAGCAGCAGGTGGCTCGGGCCAGGAAATACTACGAGGATTACAGGGCCCAGCTCCGGGCCAAGCTGCTGCGGGCAAGGACACGGGAGGAGAAGGTGAGGATGAGGGGTCTTGCTCTGCAAGGGTGAATTCTGTCCTGTCAGGACTCCAGTGCTGAGGTCTGGTAGTTCAGTGCTGCAAGTGCAGTGACCAGAGCACAGAGCCAGGATGAAGTGGTTGATCAGTTAAGGCCATAGATGAAACTGTTCCTTCTCTGGAAATGTGGATCCAGTACAGGGCAAACCACTGTGAAACAAGAAAGGATGATTTATGGGGCTAAGAGGAGAAAAATGGTGAAGTATCAGTGTGGAAAAACAGGGCTGGTAACATGAGAAATTGGGGAAATGAGTTTTCAGAAACAGTAGGATTAAGAAGTTGTTCCTACAGTCACCATCCAAACAAAACAATCTAAATCTTCAGTTGAGGGAACTGATCAAACAGGCAGCTTCGTTGTTCAGATGTGTTTGTTAAATAGAGTAGACTTTGTGACAGATATGATCTAATTAGGGCTGGACATCAGAGTGAGGCAAAGCAAGGAGGGTTATTACACTCTGCAAGAGTAGATACACAGTTGTAACCTTTCAAAATAAAAGACTAGAAGTTTACTGTTTGAAGAACTGTTTGCCTCAAGCTGTGAGCTACAGCTGGTAAGCGTTCTTGTGGAGGAATGGAAAGCCTGAGTCCAGGCTGGATTTCCTGCTGCTGGAAACCTGGATGAAGGTCCTGAAGTCAGACTGCAGAGTACAGGGTGGGTTGTAAATCACAGTGCATGTTCAAAGGCCTTGGCTTGCACAGTTGGGTCATCTGACTAAACTGACATGAAAAACTATTTTATCTATCAAAATTTCAGCTAAATGAGTAATACAAATCCAGCTCAGCTGTATCTGCACCACCATGTCTAGGTACAGAGTTGTGCTTTTTCATGGGCTACAGCCTATCCTCATGTAAACACCATTCTATCAGGAGATAAAGCAGTTGAGAAATACAAATGTATACTTACAAGTTCCTGGGAAAGTTTCAGGTTTGCTTTTGTTAATTGCTGGCAGATATTTAAAAACTTATTTGAAGAAGGCTTAGAAATTCAGAAGCAAAGACTGAGGGACCTGAGAGTTTATGCTCAAGAGAAGCGCGATGAGCAACGGAGAGAGCACCAGATGGAGCTGGAATCTCTGGAGAACTACTACAAAGATCAGGTAAAGCTTCATCTGGATTAGGCAGATCATATTTTTCCACTTAGAAGTCTTTCTTTAATTAGTTCAACTCACACACGTTATGTTTAGTTTTCCATGCTAGCAGAAGTTATAGCTCAAGAATTCCAAGAAATCCAAACCAGAGAGAAAGCACAAGCACAAGTAAGTGTTCTTAATTTTTTCCAATTGCCTTTTCTTTTTATATGCTGTGGCTAATGTCAGTATTTTCTTTAGATGCTACAGAAAACAAAAAGAGAACTGAGATCAAAGATGGAAAAGGAAATACAGCAACTGCAAGCAGCAATCATGCACAGTGATGATGACACCTTTTTTCAAGAACTAGAAGCAGACAGACTGAGATCCAGACTTCAGATGGCTTCTTTCCAGTACAGCCAAAGCCACTTCTTCTAAGACTTGGGTAAATGTCACTGCAATCCTCTCTGGCCAAGATGATCAGAGTCTTTGAGAGCTGCTATAATGGGAAGATGGTGTGAGGCTGTTTTTCTCTCTCAAGTATCTGTTCTGTCATTTTGACCTGTCAGGGGTGTAGCTGCTGGGATCTGAGATCTCCACAGCACTTTTAAGATCACCAATAAAGTTTCTGAACTACTTTTTACCTTTCTAGCAAGGCTGGAGTAATGTTGGACTCTACCCAGAGGATATTGGGATGAAGTCAGAGTGCTTTAGTGAAGTTTTCCTGGTGGAACAGTTGGATGCTGAGGCTCCTCTGCATCTGTGCTGGGGCTGTTGCTGCTAACCCAATCTAACACAAATAGCCAGAAATCACAGGTTGGAAAGGTCACAAAGCACAAGAAGATCTTCAAAAGAACATCAGAGGTTCAGGTTTCCTGTGAAAGGCTAAGTTAGAGAATGCCTGCAATAAACCTGACATAAATAACTGGGAATTTAAATACATTAAGCAGGGAAGACTACTTCCACTCCTCCTTTGGTTGTGTTTGCAGTGTTGGTGTTGCTGGCTTGATGAAATATAAAGGCATATAAAATATTCTTTCTATGCTACAACTGCACTGGGGAAAGTTATTTGAAATAGAAAACAATGCAGATTCTTCTAAAGCTGTCCATGGTAAGCTTCTGCAAGAGGTGAACCCTGGGAAAGAGCTGTGGACAGCATTCCTAATCTTCCAGAGTGCCACACTCACAGGTGCAGCAGCCTGATCACTCCATCTTCACACTGACAGAACCAGAATTAAAGAATAATTAAATATTTCACCAGTCAGCTTTTACCTTACTTCAGGGTGTAAAGTCTGCTTCCACACAGAGCAGGAGCTGACAGCAGGTACAGCACCTACTGTAGCATCTTCCAGTGCTATAAATAGTGCAGTGCCCTGCAGGAAATCCAGGTTTCACCTGCCAAACACTGTGGAGGGATGAGGACTTAAACTGAGAACAATTACATAAAACCAAGCTGACACTAATGAAGTCTATTACTGATACAGTCTCCTCTGCCTGACAAAAGTGCAACTCTAAATTAGTTTATCTTGGTAGTAGAAGAGTTCTTGCTGTGTGAGAAGTGATATAGGAATACTAGATTTGATTGCACTGTACATACAATATTTAAAAGTTGCCATTAGGGGACTCTGATGGACCTGACAACACACAAAGAATTCACACTCATGCACTGAAAAGAGCTAAACAGGAAAAAACAGCCCCCGCTATCTGAAGGAGCTTCTTGTACAGAAATCCAAACCAGCCAGCTGTTACAATGTAAGATACCTCACTGCAAAATTACAGACCCAAAAAACACACCAAAACCTCTACAAAACCAGAAACACAAACCCCTGACCTATCCAAACATTTTCAGGGAGTTGCTGTAAGTCTGGCTAAGTTGAAGACTTTAAGGGACAATATTTATCAGCTAAGTTGATGAAATTTAGCAAGCCTTTTACCAAATCTGCCTTTATTTCCCTCAAGGAAGATGGTGTAGCTTTGCTGAGTTTTGAGAGGAGACATTTGTTCATCAGTGCTGAGATAAAGTCCTTGCCAAGACACGCCAGTACCTGAGAGCCAGAAGTAAGACCTGCTGTGTTTGACTAGAACATTCAGCACACTCCTCACTGTAGGTAGCAGCATGTAGTAAGTCACCATGTTTCAAGTATTTTCTCCTGAAACAAAGTTGAGTTACTTAAAAATGACATTGTTGCATTTTAAAGATTTAATTAAGAAAAACTGAAAACTTTTAAAACCATTGATGCTGTGACAGTGCAAACAGCATACAATTTATTGCTCAACTTCTGCATGGGTACATACATTAAGTACTTAAAAACCATTTTATACAGATTTTTTTGTTGTTGTTAAAGCTCATGTAACAGCTGGGTGAAAATACAATGATACCAATGCTAAAACACTCTGTAATAAATACAATGGAAATGATAAACTAAGAACTGTCAGTTTGTGGAGGAGTAATTACACTGGTATAAACTAATTACAACTACAGACAAAGCTCTGAGGATGTGTAGAGCCAGGAACCTACTACATAGTGTAAAGTACAACAAATGGCACCTGTTAACTGTGTGGTGCTGTTTAAAAAGATGCTACATTGAGCTGGAGGATGGTGCTGTGACAGAGGAGCAAAGCTTGAATTTCCATCAATGCAGCCTTTTAAACGCACCAGGAGTTCAGTACAGATGTAGTGTTGTAGAACAGGAATTTCAAAACAGCTTGTGTGCTCTGGACTTTAGTACAACACAAAAATTTGGTACAAATAAATCAGTTTAGGGAAACTGAACCTATGTGCAAAAAAAAAAATTAGAATACATACTGTACAAAGCACCATTACAAAACTCTTTACACCGAGAAATTAAATCCTCTGAAACTCAACTGTGAACTGTATATTTGAAATCTACAAAAGTCACTGTTCATAATTAAACATTCATAATGAAAGCAACAGCATAAAACCATGATGTGACATCTCTCTAAAACAACTAAAGACTGGATAAAGTAAAACCCAGTAAGAGGGACACATTGAAATAAATATTCACATTAATCATGGGGTGAAAGTCCAAGGTTAAAATGCAATATTAGGCTTAGCACCTTTTTGAGGGGAAAGTAGCTGACGTGTTCTTGAAACAAAATTTTGGAAAGGAATCAACCCTTTACCACATTCAGATAAACATCTGACTGGGTGATGAGGTGCTTCAGTTAAAGCTCTCAGTCTTTATGAAGGTAGAAAGGCACTCAAAATACTTGGTATATTCATCCTCATCTGCCAGCTATGGAAAGTTCAATGCAGATTTGTCTAGTTTTGTCTATAATATATTAAATTTACAATATCTGTGGCAGTTAAAAAAATTCTCAATGCCATACCAAAATGTTTAGTAGAAAAACAGATGTACTGCTAAGGCTGCTGTGAAAATGAATGTAATTATCAGCTGATCTTGGGTCTCTATTCTGCAGAGCTCATCTCCTCCCCCCTCCAAAGATGCTTTTATGACAGCAAGGTGACCATAACTATGCATTCAATAAATCCACCAGCCAGATTTTCTGTTCCATGACCAGGGAGGCTGTGGCCACAGCCTGGGCAAGCACAAGGGGATTAAAAAAAAAAAAAATTAAAAATCACTCCTATCCGTCCTATGACACTGGGGTCTCTCCTGTGAACAGTCACAAGAACCTGTCAGTAAAACCCCTGCAACAGTTACTCACACACTCAGACCTGGCAGGGGCTGAGCAGAGGCTTTGGCCAGGGCTGGAGCTGTGCCCCAGCCAGGGGCAGCACTTAAGTGACAAACTCTGGGCAAGAACCTGCTGTGCTCCCCAAACCTGCACAGGAACAGGGGCAGCTTCCCTGGTAACAGAGTGCCCTGAGCTGGGGAGCTCAGCATGGGTACAAAAGTACCAGCCCTTCAACAGGAGTGCAAGAGTCCACTGAAATGAAAAGAAAAGGCTCTGACGTATTTCAAACCTGGCTGTCACAGCAAGTCTCTTGGCTTTCTGTTTACATCCTTAAGTAGCCTCATCCTGCAGCCAGCCCAAAAAGGGAAGCAAGTCCCTTGGAAGAAACCTGCCAGCAACAGCTGTACAAAAAAAAATAATCAAACAACATGGATTTGGCTCACCAGATTCTCACCACAATTCTATAAAAGTAGTCCCTTGCCCACTATTCTAACACACAACATCCAGTAGTAGTTTACTCACTGTGGCAGTCAGACTTGGCAGAGCAAAATTTAGTTCAAGCTCCACAGAACAGACAGAAAATGAGCTGGTTCACTGTGACTTACACTGCAAACATGGAACAGCTGGTTACATCCCATCCCTTTAGCATTTTCAACATCTTTGACTTTCTTCTCATTGGCAGCAAAAAAATAGTGCAGATTTTATGATTAATTGTAACCTAAGTTACAAAAACACAACACTGATTGGAAAAAAACTGCTACTTATTCCAAATATTTTCATGGCTGAGAGGAGAATGGCACCATCTCTGAAGCAGCCTGATTTACCCACATACCACAAGCAGATCAGACAGATCTCAACTGAGAATTTCCAAGCTAACACCAAAGTTCAGTTCCCTCTACTGGTAGTGCATTTTATTCCCCTTTGAAGAGATCAACCCATGCTATAAATCATATATATACTTACTTCCATCCCTACAATCAATAAATTATGTGCTCTTACAACCTCATTTCCAAAGCACATTACACATATTTCAGTCAATACACCATTTTTCCTTAGTTGTAACTTAAACCCACGTGTCATGAGCAGCTGGACAAAGATTACAACGTGTTTTACCTGATAAATCTTTAGGATCAACAAATATAGAATATGATTTGGCTGCATTCAAACAAACTTTGGTTGACTGGACAGGATGGATTCTGGAACAAACTGCTGACAGGCTTCTACTGGCAAAGCCCATCAGTGCTTCAACAGCTGCAAAATGCAGTGTTTCAATTGAAGGTCAAAAGCAACAAAAAATACTCTTGACAGACTTGTTAGAAAAATGCTGTTTAAAAAAAAAAATCAAAACATCTACTGTTCATTAAGAAAAGGTTATTCCACGTGTAAACACAAGGACTGTACCAAATAGTCTGTGTCACTCATTAGAAATTCTGCTGGAGGAATCTGACAAATGATATAAATAGGACCCCAAAACATAATATTCGGAATTCCTGCTTGAAAAATATAAAAAAAGCCCCTGTGGCAACATTTACCTGGAATTTACATTGCAGAATATAATGGTGTACTATAAGAAAATGCAGTTAACATGTAAGTGGCTTTCATTAAAATGATTAATGATTCAGCCAATTTTATGCAAAGTTAGAATAATCCAAAATATTTTTTTTCAAAAATAGCAGGTATAGATGCTGTTCAGTATCATACACTTAAAACAGGCTGAAACGTGACTTGTACCGACTGCTGAAGTTGTGTCTTGGTATCTGAGAATAGAAATCAGGTAGGCAAATATAATAGATTACCTCTTACAAAAATAGTAGTAGTCTTTAAGTATAGAATACTGCTTAACTGTTGAAATGTAGGAAAAGTCAGCATTCTGTATGTTCAAGATATTAGTTTTTAATAGCAGCTGAATGATCCTATGGCAGGAACCACAGAACCTATTTTCTTGAAATAAAAAATTTAAAAAATTAAAAAAAAAAAAAAATCCAAAAGTTGTCCTTTCCCTCCCAGTGTCCTAGTGTAGAAAAGGGAAAGTTTCCTGTATTTCAAGCATTTCTTGAGTCTTGGCTGAGGGAAGGAAGGGCTTTCTGGCTGACAGGAGTATAAATAGAGTCTGGGAGAGGCTGGGAGGGTCATTCCACAGCAAAGCCACAGGTCTCCTCGATGGCCGTGAGCAGCTTCTCGTAGAGCTTCTCGTAGCTCTCGTACGCGGGAATGTCGATCCTGTTGAAGCTGGGGGGAAGCACAGAGGTTTCATTCAGCTCTCCAAGCATCACTGCCAGCTCTGGCACACCTCACTGAGCTGCACCTGCTGCCAGCATGGCTTAAGGAGGCCACAAAGCTCCATTAAACAAAAGCCATCTCCAGTTTTCACACCTCTGCTGCTCCCTAAGGGACAGCTTTGATTATGTCATAAAAGACAAAAGAAGTAAGACTGCTCCAAATATTCTGACAGCAGGTTGGTCTTTAAGCTACAGATCACAACAGAGAACTGAAGAACTCTTACCAGGTATGAGCTTTCGGCAAATTATTAGTGCTGGCATCAATCTGGTGTATTGTGAAGAGTCGTGGGCCTGCAGCACCTGAAAATCCAGAGGAGATCTCTACTACTGTGTGCAATAACATGAAATGTCTTTGTTGCACTGCAACAGCAAGAGAGCAACTAAAATACAAAGAGAAGTTCTGCACCAAGAAAGATGAAATGATAAACAGGCAGGAAAAAACTGCTAAGTCCCAGTGGCTGTGGGACAGACTCCTTGCCCACTCAGACAGCCCTGCAGTTACTTAAACCATGGAAAGGTAAGGAAAACAAGCACTGACAAGGAAGAATAAATCACCTTTTTCACACAGTGTACTGCATAATTCTAAGTTTTTAATTTTCTTCTCTCCCCCTCCTATCCAACAAAATTTACATAGCTCTACCTGTCTCTGTTTGATAACAGGTCTTGAACAGTGGCCAATTCCACTGAAATCCCACAGAGTCACAATGTCAATTCCTTATAATTTTATTAAATTAATCTGACTACTAGAAATCCCCTCAATGTCTCTGCTAAAGAAAAAAAGACTGCAGCACAGCCATCCTTTAGACTTGATGTGCACTGAAGATGTCACAAAGGACAGAAGAGGTTACAAATGTCCCAACCTGAGCAAAACTGGAATCCTGGTCTAAGCAGTCATTAAAAATACAATTCAGAGGTCAGTGTTTCTCATGGGGACTCTACTGTTAAATGTCTGAGCTTGAGCTGTGTTAGTGCATTTTCAGTCTAAAAGAGCCCTCAGAGCTGTGCAACAGATGAGGGCTTGTAAAAGTTAGGAATTAAAACCCTGGCTTCTGGAACCCCTCTAACATCTGAGCTGATCAGAACCTCCTGCCAGAGAGGGAAGTGAAACAAAAGAGCCATTTGCACCTTCCTAAGAAAGCACCAAACAAACATACAAAAAAGAACTCCTCGTGATTGTAATCAGACCATTCAGATCGCTCTTTAGAAGTCACACTGCAGCTCACAGCCTCATTTCCAGCTGAGCCCGTGCTCCCCAGAACAGGCACCGCGGGTGTTACCTTGCAGTGCCTTGAAGCCCTGCAGAGGCACCCGGGAGGAGCCGGTCACGAACTGCAGCAGCCGCGCCCTCCTTTCCTCGTCGAAGAGCTCCACAGCTTTCCAGAACCATTTCACGATGTTGCTGTCCGGGGTACAGTGTTTTAACCTGGTATTTGCCTTCCAGTCGTTTACATCAATTTTTCCCAGTCCACAAATGATGAGCTGTAAATTTAAAATAGATTTATTATATTATTTCACCACTGATCACTATAAAAATGGGTTTGGAGCCAGAAAAATTATGAAGAAATGATTGTGAAAAATGCACAGATTTTATACCAAAGGCAAATTATAACTTTTCCCTCAAGCAATGCAGAAATATATCTTTCTTGTTTTTTTAATTTTACCTCTGTACACAAACCATTTTTCAAATGGTCTCAATTCAAATTAAAAAGAACCCAAACAACCATTTCAAGCTTAGACAAAAGGGCCTTGACCTGTCAGTTAAACAGAAGCACAGATTCTACCCCTGTGTAACAGTGCAGGAATAATTCACATTTGATATTAGTATTTCTTTCAGGAGCATGGCCCAGGGTGCAGTTTGGCTGGTCCAGCTCTGGACCCCCAAAAGGAATCTTGTTCCTGTGATACCACACAAAAGAGAGAGCAGCCCTTCCTGACACTGAGCTCTCAGTGCTCCTGAAGGGAGATCCACAATGGATTGGGTTAAGTTCAGTGGGAATGTGATCATAATTCTGAAGACATTTTCATTACTAAGAACACTAGGCCTTGCCCTTTCTTATTCTACAGCTGCAAAATGGCTCTGGGTTAGCAGCATGGCTGGCTCAGTGCTGGGAGGGAGAATATTCAAGATAAAGGAGCAACAATCACCAACATTCCAGCCCAGGGATCAGAAGCACACGTAATTTACCTGTGGCCATTTTACATGGCAAACCCCTCAGCTCCACAGACTGCAATTACATTTCAGTTTAAAGCAAGCTTGGGATCTACAGATTTGCCTTCAGAGGATATTGTTTGGATGCTGATCCTGACACACTTGTTTGTGACAGCACCTTTCCTTCTGCCAGATTTACGGGGCCAATGGAGTCTGGCAAAACGGAGCTCTGCCAAACCCCAGGTGCCTGCCAGCAGTCAGTGCACAAGGGCTGGGAGGGAGTGCCAGACCGTTTTCCTGGCAGCACTGAATTTCACATGAGGAAACTGCCCTGTGAGAACTCTGCACCAGGACTCTGCTGCAGCAGTGACACAGCCCGAGGTCACTGCAGGTCCTCAGAAGGCTCAGAGGGCTTTGAGCTACAGGGGAGGGGCTGCAGCCACTTGTGCAGTTGCTGTGAGCTGTCACATCCAGAACACTCCCATAGCTCTCATGGGAGGCACACACAGCCACGGTGCCCCCTGAGCTCCTCAGCCCTTGCCCTGCCCCATCCCAGGTCAGAGCACACCAGGATTGCCGGGACACAGCCCCGCCTTCCTGTGGCTCCCAGAGCCTCTTACACTTGATGACACAACACAACACTGGTGCACTGACCTCTAACTCCTTCTCATCAAATGTTTTCAGCAGATGTTGTGGGATTACTTCATTAAATCCCTTTTGGAGTGCCAGGAACTGAGCTTCAATTCCTCGTAAAAACCGCCAGTTCACATAAAGTCTGCGAACAAGTGCAAATTTGGTTTGTGGAGGATGTATTCAAATACAATAAACCTGCAATTTATCCAGCCCCAAAACATGGCCCCACTGACAGGATTACACCAGAGCAGTGCACAACCCCACAGCAAAACCCAACAGCATTGCACTGACAATCACTTCAACAAGTAACGGTTCCTCCCCACCTGAGGAAATAGAAAAAGAACCCTGGAAAAAGCTCCTGATGTACCTGACATATTCCTTTTTGTTCTCCTCTGTCACAGGGATGCTTTTGCCATTGGGTTTCAACTCATGCTGAATGATCTCCCCATAGGCATTGTGTTCCACACAGAAGGTGTGGTCCAGGACCCCGGTGATGTCGTTCTCACTGGTGCAAAGAAAGCAGCAAATGACTGAGGGAAAATATATTCTGCAAATATATTACAGCCATGTTCTATCTGACAGAAGCACAATTTCATTTTTCAATGGCATTTCAAAGTCCTGCCTGGAAGCAGAAGGTGAACATAGAAGGTGAACAAGTAAAACCTAGTTTTACTTCGTTACATTTTAAAACATTTATCCAAGTTTCAATGTTATATTTTAATGATCTGCTACTGTTAATAATAGGTAAAATTAATAAATTAATATGAACTCCACCCCTTCCAAAATTTGAGCAGCTTGAGCATTCTATCCTTTAAGAAGCTGAAAGGCAAGAAAGGTACTTCTTAAATCTGCCTGAGCATGAGATCAAAATACACCTTATTTCCAGGATTTAGGACCATTATCACGTAACAGAGACAGCATTCTAACATCCTGAAGTACCCTGCAGTGTACATACAGTATCCAGACTAAGCTGTTATGGAGATCAGGGTCAACCAATTCCATGTCATCCAAAGTAATTGGCTTCCCAAGCAACTGCTTGTAGAAAGGCAACGTGAAGCCCCCGTCAATGTAGTGCCCATGGAACACAGCCATCCCCATGATCCTGCCCACAAAGTGGAAATAGGACAAGTGTTCCTGGAACAGAGCAGAGACAAGGTCATTCAGCTAAGTAAGACCCCCACTGCTAAGCATGAGACAAAATTTCAACACTCAGAAAAGAGGAAAACCCCAAGCCCAAACCCTGTTTTGTTTTCATGCATGGCACACTGAGCATTTCACTTCCAGTCCAGGAGTCTTACAGGTAACAATCAAAATAAACTGAATTTCTCACAAACGAAACATAAACTAACATGTGACAGAAAATTAAGAACACATTTGAGACGTTTCTCTGATCAAAGAACAAAAAAGAAACTATCATATAATTGTACAAATTCAGTGTCCAGCAGCACCAATTTTAAGAATTTGGCTCCTAAGTGTTGAACCCTGTGCAGTGTGTGTGTGATTTGTGGTCAGAAAACCCTGGTTTACAGCACGTGGCACCAGCCCTACCGGGTTGACGGCGGAGTCGGGGTTGATTTGCAGGGTGTAGATGTCATCTCGGGAATACTGGAAGAGCCCATAGTATGGATTCAACATTTCATGGGACAACAGGTACAGCCACTCCCTAGAAAATAAATTAATTTATTGGTACTCTATAGACAAATGCATTCCTACATTGAGATTCTTTTCAAAATGGTCTGATTTTTTTAATCTTACTATTAAACATAAATGTGAAGGAAGTTATCTCTGAACATGCTGAGATATGGCTGAAATCAGAATTATTTTTACTGGCTCAGTAACCACACAACTCCTGACAGCTGATGGATTTCCAGCTTTCTATGATTTTTCTTCAGATCACTTATTTCCAAGAGGGTTTCTGACTGTGATTCTCCTACATCTGTTACACACTAAGACAAGACATTAAGTATTCACTTGAACAGAAAGATGTTGGAATCAAAGCTTTTGATACAAACCATCTTTAAGGTAATGGATATATTTAGTTCAAGTTTTAATTATATGTTCACAAATCAGTAAATAATCATCTGAGAATTGGGCATGTCATTTTTTTATAAGGGAAAAATAACCTCAGACTATTGACAGAACTGAAATTGCCCACCAGCTGCTGGGTTTTAACATTTTGCTTGAAACAGCAGTGACAGTTTGCAATAAAGCATATTTTTTGGTTAAAATTGTGCCATAAAGCCAAGTATTAGTGGTATATATTCTCAGATACCCAAACTTCACTAACCAAAGAAAAAGATGTCAATTTTAATAGATAGCAAAACCTCTCACATATGACAGATGTTTGACATGATGTGTAACTTGCATTTCCAATAAATGAGTTCTTTTTTTGATGCAGTTTTTCTTTTAAAATACTACCTAAAGTCATATAGTCTTCTGACATTTAATCTGCTACAGAAATAAATATGAATAAGAATAATGTGAAAGAAGCAGGGCTGATACTGGGCTGGTTCAGGATTCAAAGCACAGGGGTGGTTGGCAGGGCTGGGTGCAGGAAGAGACAGAGGAGCCACTGTTTACCTGGCAACACCTCCATAATCAAGGCCTTCCTCCCCACGAAATTTTATCATTAATCGTTTCCACAAGTCTTTTGGCCTCATCTTCATGACTTGCCTGTAGGATTCCTGTAAACACACAACACTTCCTTTTATTAACTGCTGTTTTCAGAGTAAAAGCTGCTGCTGTGTATTGAAGTGAAGGGAGTCTCAGATGCCTGAGTCCAAAGGGAACATTATTTTTCCAGATCTTCATCAGTTTCTCAAATCAAAGATTGTTTCTTCATTATCTCCAAATGTGATAACACTTGTCAAATAAAATGATGAGAAGATGAAAAGAATCACCTCCCATTAAATTTCCAGGGGTGAACAGTGATCAGAACATTCTCCTTCATTCTCAGATAACGTATAAAAAAATTGTATCAGTAAACTCCTTTTGTTTTCCATAAGGGCTCCTGAATTTTGCAGCCTGAAAGCCAAGAGTGGAACTTGTACTCTGGGTAAAACAAATGTGCCAGCCTTCAAGAAGCACCTTAAGAATGGAATCAGCAATGCCATCCCAGTAAATCCACAGAATTATTCCTCTGTCAGTAAGAGCTCACCAAGGAAACAAAGAAAGCAAGCTGAAAGGTAGAACAAATGCTAAGGAATTACAGAAAAAAGAGAAGTCTGGCTCTTATTCATGTCCAGTATCAGCCCCAAGCTCTGCCTCTACAGGACAGAGGAGGCAGGTGGGTCTGTGGGGACCCAACACACTGGACTGAACAAGAACACAGTAATCCTGTAGCCTTCCCTCCCTTCCTCTTTCAGTTGCTTACAAACTGATCTGACTCTCCAAAGGGAAGACCAAAACATATCTTTCTTGGCTGGGAAAAACTGTGACAACACAGTGGGGTGATCGAGTTTGAGGGTGGGGCAAAAGTGCAACAGGGATGGGTGGGATGGGTGAAAGTCCTCAAAAAGACAAATTGTTCTCCAGAAAAGGCCAATGAATTATAACTGTGTTTAGACAAGTGAACAGAATGATTCTGCTGAATCATGTCCCAAAACAGAATGCAGAGACCCCACTGGGGGCCTCTCTGGCCATTCAGAAGCCAAATTAGTTTGTAAAATTGGTATTATTCTGGACAGAGAATTCAGATCAATGATAAGAATTCCAAACTCTGAAGAGGAAGCTATTCAGTAGTAGTTTTACTAAAGTTACACTGTATCAAAGATCACTAATAACAGTTTAGAGTTGCATTTGCAATATCCCCTCAAAAACAATCATCAGCTTCTCAAATAAAAGGAAGAAGCGAGACAGGATCTTCAGACACATGAAGTATGTGGACTCCTTTCCCAGTCCCTGACACAGGCTGCACATCTCCAGCCGCAGAGAAAATTTTCCTTGATTTAGTTCATCTCTACAGGGTAAATGCATCCACTTCAATTACATGAGTGTCTTGGTATCCACCTGGAATGCTTCCTCTCCACCATGGTAAAACCCCATTTTTAACTGCGGCCTTCGAGGTTCCATCTAAGAGAACAACTCCTTTACACACGGCTATGAACAACCCCCCTCCCCTTCCCCTCCTGTTCAGAATCGGGCTCAAATCTGGAGTTACCTCAAAAATCTCCTCCCTGGAGACCTCGATGCGACAGTGGCCAGCCTGAGGCTGCTGCTGGGACAGCTCCTGCCGCAGGATCTTCAGCTTCTGCACCAGGTCGCGCTTGTATCGCGGCACTGTCAGGCACTCGGCCTCGTCCGGGAGCTGGCACAGGGACACCACCTGCTGCTGCTGCTGCTGCTGCTGGTCCTTGAGCTGGTTCTGCCGGCTGCAAACACACACGGCTGCCTCTGAGACCCAGCCAGACACCCCCTGCTCTCCCCTTAAACATCCAGCCTTTGTACCCAAACTGCTTTCAATTTACTGTGATTATTACTGTGATTACACTGGAAACGTCTGGGGCCAGTAAAGAATAAATTCAGAGTGATTTTATCCTGACTAAAGACATATGGGTCTGTCTTTCTTGGCAACTTTCAGTTGTTTTTAGGGGTTGTTATTTCTATTAGTGCTACTCTACAAAGTATGCAAAAGGTTACAGTACATACAATAAGGTATTATCCATACAATTTTACTACTAAGCTGCTGACACTGAATTTCTCAGAGACCATTTCCATATTTCCTTTGCGTGTTTTCCCTTCCTCCATTTTAAAATTCAGCGATCTGCCAAACACTCTGCCTCTAATCTACAGTCAATACCATAGTCTGTTTTAAATGGCTTGTCTGGAAAAGAGTAAGCTTAAAAAAAGATGTTTGTACTGGCAGCTTGGCAAGGACCTTGTCCCTTGTACCTGGCCTAGTCTGGACCACAGGAATGTGGGAGTTCACATGGAACTAATTGGCACAGATAAACAAGTATTTTTACTAGCAATTCTAAGAGATTTTGTAAATCTGACTTCTTACTAGGAAAAGTAAATAGATCATGTTGCAGAGATGTTCTCTCTGTGTTGTTTCTTGTACACAGTGAGTGGATGTTTTTATAGTTTTTTAGTATGGCATTCCCAAGCAACACAGGATAAAAACTGTATTTTTAAAGCCTAAGAATATCATCTCTCTGTGCAGCACATGAGAATACCCTACATTTACTGGATAAATAAGAAACATTACAATTCAGAATGTTTTCCAGTGGAATGCTAGTTCTTTTTTTTTAAATAGCAAAGATCAAAAAATATTAGATGGACCCAAACACTGTTTTATTGTATTTTATAATTTCAGCCTATTGTCTGTTTTGAGACAAGGCCTAGCAGAAAACTCTCCTGGCCAACCAAAATTCACCTCCAGACTTTTCCACAGGGACACCCAGAAAAATACAAATCATTGTAACAATTTAGACACATACTGGCTGTGGTTCCACAATGTGGCTCTAGGTCATTTGTGCCATGTGCATGCTAATTTTCACTTGTGATTAGTTTTAAATATGAATCTCATTTAAATCGTATTAACTTGACACACAAATTAAAGCAAAATCCTTATTTTATCTTCTGAAATTTCTAATTCCATAAGGAGGACTAAGTGAAAATATTCCTTGTACAGGACTACCAGAGAAGGCCATATTTATATACTAAAGGGAGCACCCCTCCATACACCTTTAGGGGTAAAAAGTCACAATTCCCCCAAGCACAAAGCTAGAAAGGGTCATTTTTAAAGGAAGTGTAATCTCTGAAATGAGCATGAATTTAGCATCAAATGAAACCATGACTTTTCTTCTCCCAGTGCTTTCCAAAATAAGGAAGTACTAGGAGGAGAAAAATAAAATACCATCTTCCAGATTAGACTAAAAATAATCAGCGCAGTATTAGCTAAACAATCTGCAGTGCTTAAACTCATTAAATCTTATTTTTCAGTTTGTTTTCACAGCTGAGTGACTATGCTTGATTCTATACAGTGCTTTAAGGATACAACTAAATACTTTTCAGGTGCCATAACTTATCAAAATTATCACAAACTCTTGGTCAATGTCTTAGAACAGAACAGGGTAAAAATAAAAAGTCTGATTATTTTCATAATACAATGTCATAACAATGTCATAACTGGAAGAACAAATGGCTTTACTCAGCTCAATAGAAAAGTCAGTATCACTGAGAGTAAACTTTTTCTCATGCCTTTGAACGTAAAACTTGATCTCACCCACCCCACACAAAGTCTAAACTTATTTCTTAGATAATTTACAAAATGATAGGCCTAAGGCAAACCAATTTTTTGTTTGTTTTTTAAAGAATAAATAAGGAGGTGGGCTCAAGGCAGGGGAAACTTTCACATATTCTGTTTGGTGTAATAAAAGAATAAACACCAAAAATGATTTATCAGGCAGCAGACTTTGCTGATGACACTGTTGGGTGAGTTTCTGAAATCCTTTCCTAATGAAAGACAGACAGACAAATGAAAAAACTTCAGCACACTGTAGAAAAACTCCAAGTTCAAAAAAATGCTAAATGGTTCTGTGATTCTGGAAATTAAAAATTAAATTGGATTTTCCAGCTAACAAAGGTAGCTCTGTTATCTGTCCTCTACAATCCATGTAGAACTGACTACTGTGTCCCTTCTGCTATTTCAAAATAAACCCACCTGAGAAGTCCAGTTTGTCAAATACAGCCCAATTCACTAAGTTTTCTACAGTTTCAGAATTGCACTGCTGTAGCTAAGAGGGTCTGAAGTTCTTCTTGAAGTATCTAAATCTGAATTGATTTAAAGAACTCTTCTGTGTTTCAAACCTGAACGTGCTCATACCCTGCTAATTTTTTTCAAGATGATTTAGTTTTCAAACCACCAATTTCAATTCAGCTAAAATGAGTAGCGATTTGTTAAAAAAAAAAAGCCAAGAAAAACAAACAAACAAAAAACAACAAAAAACCCAATCAAACAAAAAAACAAACAACAACAAAAAAAAAAAAAAAAATCAAAACCAAAGCACTCAAAGTGTCAGGATGACGGCAGCTTACTAAAGTCCTGTAACATATACATATAAAACCAATGATTTCTCTAAACAAAAGACATATTTTCAATATTTAGGCTCCTCTCCCTCTTAGGGTGTGAGGTTCAAGTGTATATTGGGTAGAGGCTAGACAGCTTTTGTGTAATGCATAATAGACATGTTGACTGCTGGATATGACTTTCCATTCCTCAGCTTTGTCTTTTCGGTGCTTGTTCCCATTATTCTTTCCTTCAGCCTTTCTTCCCAATGATTCACTTCCTTACAGGACTGTTCCTCCTACTGACTCCTCACCCAGGGCTGCCTGGCTTTCCATCTAACCAACTCTGCATTGTTTCTTCCACTTAACACCTACTCAATACTTTACAGGTGTTTCCCAGGAGTACTGAAAGGTGTTAGCAGGAGAAACAATAGAATCAAACTCCCAAGTATCGCGGACAAGCTGACAGAGAGAAAAAAACAATAAGAGAGAAAAAAAAAAAATTTTGCTTTTTGGTTTCCATTTTCAGTAGAAAATCCCCAGTGTGTAATGAGTGCCTAGGGAATAAAACACGAGCCAGAACTCTTTTGAGTTTCTCCTTCTCTTTTTAAAACTGTGAGATGAAATTATGATATCAAAACACGAAGGCAGAAAAAATGCGGTTCCTATTTTATCTTTTTTGTAAAAAATCTGAGTTAAATTATTGAGGCCTTATTTTGAGAACACATCAACTAGTCCTACTCTAAAACTGCAGGCAGGAGCTGAGTTATTTCTCCTTTACTCCAGGAGAATCGTTGGGCACTTGTGCACCTGTTCCTAACTCATCAGTGTTTCACACCACTGGCTCATATGCAACTTCTTATTTTAAAACAAGTTCTTCATAACTGAAAGGAGAATGAAGTATAAAGAAAACAAAGAGTCTCTCTTGCTGTTAGGAAAAAAACAAATCTATGGGCCAATCTTTCGAATCAGACAGCACTTGCTTCCCTCCCCCCCGTGCATCACAACAGCCACATTCCTGCCTAAATGCTCCTGCAGACTTTTTTCAAAAGCAACCAAACTCATCTCAACCGTGAAACAAAGTAAGTTGGTGGTGTGTCAAACTCCTTAAGGCCTCCTGGAATGGCAGAGAACATCCTGATCCTAACCAGGACCCCTCGCAGTCGCTGCCTCCCCTCCACTCGTGCCAGAGGCTCCAGACTCACTTCAGCACCAAGTGCAGGTTTGCAGAGAGCCGCGGGTCCGTGAACTGCGTCGTCCTGTTGTTATGGTCAACAAAATAAACCCTGCCTGTTGCTGTATTTCGGATCTCCCATCCAGGAGGCAGTGGACCAAGCTCTTCACAATTGATGTTGCTAAGATCCCTGTGAAAACAAATATAAAATGAAAAATACCTCAGCAATTGGCCTCCGAGCCAAACAAGCGTAAATGTAACAGAACAATTCCATGAAGTCTGAGAAAATGTATTGTTTCAGAAACTCGATCTGTTCAGCTGGAATCTCTACTCCCAAGGTACAAGCCCACCACAGCAAAAACACACACCCTAGAGCACATGCCGTGGGGAAAAAAGTTCTTATTAAATAATCCTCATTTTTACAAACTAACTTCAGCTGTTAAATTAATAAAGGCTTCAAACAAAAATAAAGACCATTGCCATATTTGTCAAAATGGAATTGCAGTTCTGCACCAATTCTGACAGAAAACATTTTTTAAAACAACATTAGTCACGTAAGGAGCTGTGAATCACACTTTAGAAACTCACACAAAACAAAACTGTATTTCTGAAGAGTTATACTTTCCGTGAAGAATTACACATGGGATGTGTATGGCACTGCCTGTTTTGCCCCAGAACCCCATGAGCCTGTGGGAAGCAAACAGCTCTCTAACAAACTATTTCAAATCAAGGATTAGATGAACAGTGACTCAGCTCTGCCCTGAGCAATGCAGAGGTGGCTCAATAGGTCTCAAGAAAAATCCTGCTGAAATTAGGAAGACGTAAATTCGTCCCAGAGCCTCACTGAAAACAAACGCTGGTCTCCAAAATTGTACACTGATTACTCATGGATGCAATTCACACCTCAGACCCTTCACACTGTCCACAGTGCAGCTCTTCCCAAAGGTGTTCAGCTCTCCCAAAATCATGGGAGCTGAGGGAGTAAAGAGCCAAGGGACAGAATGCCTTAAAAGGTGCAGTCTGCAGGGATTCCAAAGACTTGAGGAGCCACTAATGGAAACATGAAGATCTGAGATTGAACTTCTGCTGCTTTTCCCCACAAACACACTGCTGCTGTACTGCAGAGAGTACTTTTGCTGGCTACATGACTGTGGCTATTAGCCTCAAAATACAATATTCCTTAGAAATGACATAAATTCTATCCTCATGCAAACAATTCTTGTTCTCAGAGACACTCCTGCTGTTTGTGCTGCCACACCTCAGGGCAGTGCTGACTTAGATTGCACGCAGAACTATCACATCCCAAACTTAAGGATTAGATCTTCGTATTATTTTTTTTAGAGCCTGGTTTTGCATAACACA
>VZTT01066993.1:0-12153 GCA_013400855.1 Buphagus erythrorhynchus
TTTAATACTTAGTTTTATCTATTATTCCAAAGAAGACAGAAAGCTGGAGTAACCCATACAGCAAATCAAACAGGCTTCCTGATATAAGTCACTATTTTATGGATGATACATAAAGAGTTTCATATTTACTCTTTGTGGGTCTTGCATCTTTTCATCCTTCCTTGCTTTCTGNTCTTTTCATCCTTTCTTGCTTTCTGAAGCTGACCTCTTTCCAAAATAATTTACACATAAAAATCATTGCAGATGTCAGGTTACAAAAAACTAGCAGTAAAAAAAAAGACATTTGTTTACATATATCATTCAAAACCATACCCTTTAAGAAGTTTTCATTCTATCAAGCCTGTCCAAAATAGACTCTGAAGAAAACAGCTCACAATAATTCCCTACTACCCAGTGCTTACTCTCTTGGGAATGAAGAGTCATTATATCTATTCTGCTCAGGGTTGCAGCAATTGTCCGTGTTAGGACACCCTAATGAAGCCTGTCATTAGCATGCTGAGCCACTTCAGTAGCTTAGCACGTCTTTTTGTTTTCATTTTGTAATTTGGCATGTAATTTGCATTTCTATGAACTTCCAGGAGCTAAGCCTGCTGTGCTAGCAAGCCTCTGCTCCTAGGCAAACTCCAGCTCACACTGTCACCTTTCAAATACTTAAAACGTTTCAGTCATTCACATTTATGGGAAGGGATGCTAGCAAAACGTTTATCTTTGAATTTTAGTAGTTAATTGCTTTCTAAGACCAGTTTAGCAGTCTGATAAAACACAGTCCTGGCTGACCAAAGCTCTTCATTCTGAATTCCTACAGAACATTCAGCTATCACTCAAATTCAGCCCACAGACATGATGTTCTAATTCAGGCCAAACAGATGCCAGCATTCACATCACTTCTGGAACTCACCTAAAGGAGTTGCACCTCCAGCCTAGGTGGAGGTATTTTATACCTAGGCATTATTATGCGTGCCATAAACTGTAGCACCTCAATCTCCAATAAGATAAAAAAAATAAAGTCAAGTTAATTAACTTTAAAAGTACTGTTTTTCTACATAAGAACATAAAATCACAACTCAGAGCTTTTTGCTGACTTAAAAGGAAGCCTCTCCTCTAAATAAAATTAGACAACCAATCAGTTCAGAACAGATCTAAAAATGACAAAGTTTATTGTACGGCATACTGCAGAATATTGCCTCATATTTAACCTGTCATCCAGTCAGCATGGCTGTGGAAGAGGAGGAAATTTTAAGGAACATCAAGACCAGACAATGCCTCTGATACATTGAGGTGCAACCATTTTTCTTCTGAAACCATCTGAAGGACAGCTTCAAAGTTTATGTGGATTTGCACAATTTCAACTGCATCCAAGAGTCACTCCTGTTAGTCTAAGTAGAAAGAATGTCCAAACACATCCTGTGAACTGCCAGCTGGGCTTGTTTAACTTGTATTTTATTAAAAGATGCTGAACACACTGAAATGACACTTAAAGGACACTGTGCCTTTGATTCTGGATTTAAAACCCAGTAAGTGCAATCTAAGAATGTTAAAGCAAACATGTTTATGAACTAGTTGAAAATACAAGCTAAAGATGTGCCTATGAGACAATATATGAAATCCTGCACATGTTGACTGAGGATTAGCACAGATGATGGAGAGAAGCTGGCATATGGAGAAATTAAAGCAACTTTAATTTAAAACAGATGTCTGGAAGGTCTCTCCCTATCTTTTAATTTTTTTAAAAAAGGTATCATGAGCGCAGCCAGCACAACACTCAGGTAAAAACAATGGGGCTATTCAAAACAAACAGTAATAAAAGATGGAAAAGAGTATGAAAATTAATGGGTTTTATAGGGGGCATGTCTGTTTTTTGTGAGGGCACATATTTAAGTACAAACACCACAACTATATACACATATTTAGACACAGAAACCTTGTGTGTTAGTTTGAAAGTAGTTCAAAACAACCACAAAAAATAACAACACTGCCAGTACCAAAGGGCTGGCATGCTGTAAATAAAAAACAACTTAGAAAGTTCCATCTTCAGCTCTTTCCATATATTCTAAAATTGACTGAAATGTTCATGTTGTTTGGAATGTCATTTTGTCTGTGCTAGGACAAATGACCAAGACAGACTCAAAGTGCTCAGTCATGACATTCAAATCAGTTCTTGGGCAAAATGCTTGGGTTTTCATAGACTCTGTAAAAGTAATTAAGAAATCTTACACTCAGGTGGTTTACACACCGTATCCCTGAAAATTCCATTTATCAAAACTGCTTTTACTTCTCTGTTGGAATGGTACCATACTGAAAAGCTAAAGAACACGCACATGCAATGCACAAAAAACAAATCATATCCACACAATTCCTGCAAGTTCCCATGGAAAACTGTATAACTCTGTAACAACATTCATTTTTATTATGCACCTTTGACCAGCATTTTGTTTGCCCACTAATTCAGCTTTTGGGATTACTTTTAACTTTCCAACTGAACTGCAGCCATTTGGTTCTTACATCAGATTCTGAAATGATTTCTCGGTCTCCCCTCAGTTTTGGAGTTTCCATTAGGATAGCACCTGTCTATGATCCAGAGAGGAAAAGTTGTCCTAGCCAGCATTTATTCCTTGTCAAGGTTATGTTTTATAGTTCATAATTACTTGTATGACTGTCTTTCTAATAGTCAGGTTAGTGTCTCATTTTGCTGAATACTACATCAGTATCTTTTAAAAAAGTTTATGAAGGAGAAGTAATTGCAGGTGAAGGAAAAATTCTGGAGGCATTGCAGGGAGGGCAGCCACTTCTAGGAATTACCTATCCATACCCATGCTAATCATATGAGCCTCATGTTCTGCTGTGAGCTGGAAGTTATTTGAAGGCTGCTTCTGAGGTGGGAAATGTAAACACTGCAACACCACCTGAGATATATCACAACACAGCGTGTACTCATCCAAATAGAGAAAGAACATTTCCCCAGAATCACAACTGAAAGGGATAAGCAGTTTTGTTTTTCTGGAGTAGCTGAGATAGGAGAAATCTAGTTCAACTACCTCCAACAAACTGCTTGAGCACTGATTAGCAGATTTATAAATGGTAACATGAGCAGTGAAGAGCCTTGGTGGCCACAAGAACAAGATGTTGCTGGGCTGCTGAAGGTCAGAAGAGACACAGGAGCTGCCCCAGGCAGTTTTATCCTACCTTGCTATTTTGGGTACAAATCAGACTATTACCCTCACTATGAGGAAAACCAGAGTCACACCACCTAGTGTGACTGCAATAATTATACTTGACACACAGGAGAAATTCCATGCTAATAAAGCTTTCTGTGAACACAGGTCTTTATTTTAAGTTCAGTTAGAAACCCAACCATAGTACAGGGAGCTCTGGATCTTCCCAGATGATCCCTTTCAACAGGAACACATTTCTGAATGGCTACAGCAGTGAGAGCATGCTGTGCTGTCCAAATACCATTTTCTTTATGTTAAACTAATTTTTCAGCACATATCTGTTCAGGAATCTTAAAATCCCGAAGAGCATCCTCACAATTGCAAGTAACTGCCATGCCAAATGTTAAGCAGAATTTATTTTACGCCACAGAATCAAGTACAGGAGGCAAAACCCCACCACTAACAATGTCTTTTAGGAGCAGAATACAGACCAAAAGGTCAGCTGAATTATTATTTTGCCACTTTGAGACAAAAAGTGATTAACAAGAAGAAACACAGTAATACAGAAAAGCAACCAGAAGCTCAAAACTACATGACTTTATCCTTCTCAAAACTTCCTAGAACTGAATAATTTGGGGAGCATTCAAGTTCAAACCTGTACTAAAATTTCAGAATCCAGCTTGATTCTATTTGATATACATCACCTTTACTTCACCCAAAATGCTGGTCAAAAACATAGGCAACTATCCAAGCAACTTTACCATCTAAATTAAATACAAGCACAGTTACATTGAAATAAAGTGAGGGCAAGAAAAGGACAGGAAAAGCTGACAATTAAAGCAGTGGAAGGAAAAAGTTTCCCATTCCGGAAAAATACAGACAACACAGGCTCACAGCTCTTTAAACCACTATTTAAAAGGAAATGCTGGATTACAAGTGTATTAAATGTCTGAGTCTCTAATTTCACATGGAGAAAAGAAGTCTGTAAGGAAAGTCAAGATATTATCAAAGTATCTTAGAAGTTTTTGAGGGAAGAACTACAGACTGAAATGGAATTGTGGATTGTTATCATTTACTGAACCTAAACATTAAAAAAACTATTTGTTCTGACTGGGAATTGATTTGTACCAGAGCTGTCATACATGTCAAGTTGTTCTTTATATATACAATAGGCATAAATTCGGGGTTACCTGTGAGAACTACACACCAAAAAAAAGTTAGCATCTAGCTTTCCAGCCCCATGCTTAACTTGTAAGTCTGGTTTGGCAAAACCAATTCTTTACTCACAAATGAACCAGGTTTTAGCTAGACGTTATTAAATGCAACTCTACCCTGAAAATTACCCAGTGTGACTGCTAGCAGTGGAACAAGAAATGCATTTTGGGGCAGTGCAAAGCACTGCATGTATTTTGTTGACTTATGTCAGAACTGCCAGAAGCAGGCATTTTGACTATTCCAGTGCTTAAGGCTGGCAAAAGGAGAGGTCATAACTTGCCATAAGTCTGGCCCAAGAAAGTAGAAAGCTCTGTACACGGGGACTCCCACCTCCTCCCTATCCCTTGAGACAAATCATTATATATGTTGCAGGGGAAAAGCAAAGAAGCATCACAGGGTTGTTTTTTTCCTTCTTAGGTAGCCAAAGGCTTGGATGGATCCTGAATTTCACCGATCCCAAACACAACCAGCAATATGCCATGGCATATTAGACCATAGGAGCTCATTCCTTGGCATGAGGGACAGAGCCTGGGGTATTTCTGTGACATTTGAAATTGTAATCTCCCTCCTGGGAGGCTCGGGGACAATTCAAATCCCACCTGACAGGGCTGCAAACTGACAATTAACTCCACAACAGAGCTTCTGAAAACATCCATGAATCAGTGGATAAACCCTTCCACAATGTCACTGCAACTCGAAGCACACAGGCAAATTTACAGTCACTACCTCAGGCTAGAGATTTCCATTCATGTTCAAATGGGTTTTAACATTCAAATCAAGCAGGAGTCGAAGAATTCCAGTGAATAGCTCAGGAGCAGAGCCAAGGTGGCCCAGAAGGTTGCATGGCAGGACACCCCTGTTATGGAGAGCCATCAGCCAGGGCACCATCTGCCTCTTCAAGAACAAGTGAGGGCTCTGTGAATGCCAAAGGCTGCCAGCACACCTCATACCTTGTTCCATCAGATGGAACTGAATAGCTACAAATCCTATGGTAAGCAGTCACACAATTTCCACTTGGCAGGGATCTCCAAAACTAGCAGGACCACAGGAAATACCAGTGCAAGCTTCGAACCGAACCTGATTGTCATTCAGAAGCTGAAGGGAGCAGAAAACCTGCACACAAAGACTGTTCACTATTTCTGTAACAGACATAAACAAAACATCAAACAATAAGAGAGGAAACTGGATATTTGTGCCTCAGCTGCCAGAACAAAGAATGGAATCTTAACTTTCAGCTCCATCTCCTCAGAGAAAGATCCCCGAAGGATAAAAGGACGGCTTAACAAAGTGAGATGCTGAAGCCAGCAGCCCCAGTTTGTCACTCTCGTCCTTGCAGTCACAGAAAAGGAGAGGCTTCCGTGCCAGCCCTTGGCACGGGGACCAAGAACGGGGCACAGGGAGCCGGGCAGGATGAGAGAATGGGAGCCTCCAAAGGCAGAGCCAGCCCCGCAGAAACAAAGCAGCTGGCAGGAGAGAATGATGGAACAAATCATGTCTGTATGCTGAGTGGAATGACAACAGCCTCATCATAAACCCTGAGAGATAAGGCTAGGGATAGCTGCACATAAAGGCAAAGAAAACACCCCTAGTGCTGCTTTCAACAGCCCTATTAATTCTCAGAAGCACTCCCGACAATGCTTCTATTCAATTATCACTCCATGTGTTCCATCTAATGGGAGCTGTATTATGTTTCACACTGAAGGTAATTACCTCCTGAAATTTTTGTGTACAGGGGAGTAAATGCTTTAATTTTCTGCAGGTGTCTTGGACACATTCCTTAAAAATGCTTTGACCCAAAATGAGGTGTGCATTCCTGTTTTACAGAGCTGCTCTCAAATAAGGATGGCTTATATTTGCAGGCCAATCTGAAGTCATTTATCCTATCCTTTAAATGGATATGTATATATTACATTCTAACATTACCACAATATGAACAAGAACTACTCCAGTGAAATAGATTTTATACCAAAACCTTTCTATTGCTAGTTACCAGAATGCTGACAATATTAACAGCTCAGGATTTTACAGCACAAGACCGGGAGGCTGCTTCCTCATCACTTCATATGAGGCATCCTTGCAAAATTTTCTGAAAAGTCCAGCACAAGACACTACAGGCTCTATCAGCTCCTTAACTTAGCAACACTTACATGGATTGGAACACCAAAACCTTAATTTTCTTCTCCTGTTTTTAAAAACAATAGAGACATTTTTAAAAATCATATAGAAATTTATCAGAACACTGTCCTAATGAAAATACTTTTCCAGCTGCATCATTTTGCTAACAAAGTCCTATCATCAGGCCATAAGTTACTAATCAAACCTTAAAAGTTTCAGTATTTCATCTAGCTGAGTTTTACTGGGCAGAAGAATCCAATGTACTTTGTACAACAACTAATGCTTTCATTATTTTTTGAAACAAGGATGGTTGCTAAGCTATTCAACAAATTAACTGTTACATTCATAGTTCTTGAATTATATCAGCCAAAGCACCACAATAAAACACAAATGAAAGCATAGTCTGGAAAAAACAAAATCAGCTCCCCATCACCAACACTTTTTCTAGATATAAAGGAAGAGCAGTACCACAGCCTAAGCAGTACTTCTGAACCACCCAGTAAACCAGCTTCAAAAAAATGTATATTTCCTTATTATGGAGTGAACAGACCTTTCCAGTCTTACTGGAGGCTGTTACTGAGGCTACTCCCTAAAAAGGCTTCTGATGCAGGCCACCACTGCTCTTCCAATGCAAGCTGATCATCTGCAAGGAATTCATTATGCTGACACCGAACTTTGGTTGCTTCTGTTGGAGCTTCTCTACTTGTTATAACGACAACAATGACATATTCTTTAGAAAGGGGAATTAGAGCTTTTGTACAACATAAATCCATTCCCAGAATGAGGCAGGAGGGAGAGGGATCTCATCTGTTTTCCTCCATATGCAATTCTTCTTTTGATTGAAACATTTCCAGTTGGACTCTGCTTTGACTCAGAAACATTTGAGAAGCTTTGGCTTTGACAAGCCTTCATGTTTTGACCAAGAAAAAAGCTACTCTATGTTTATTGCTACCCGCACCTTTCTTAAGTAATGGATTACTTTGCTGAAGGATGTAACATGAGGAGCACCTCCTTTAACAAGTCATAGCTTTATTAAAGATTAGTAAAATATCCAGAAAGAATGGGAGCTTTTCTGCTCACTCTTACTCCACAGGTGCATTTTCCAGGTTTGCCTGGATTTGGCTTATAATTTAACCAGAAGTAACCCCTCTAAAACATATTCAGGCACTTCTTTTAGAGCATAAAATACTTCCTTGTAAAAGTAGCTTTCCAGCCTTGCTCTAAAGGCTGGACTTGGGTTTTCCTACCCACTCTCCTACAAGTGATTGATCCAGTTTTGCTCAAGCCTTCCAAAAATATGCATACATGGCCACAATCCAAGATATAGAACAATTCATCTGCAGAGCTGAAGGTTTCACAAGCCATCTGCAAATAGGGCTTTACAAGAGGAACCATTTTGTTACCTCAGCCATACAGCAAGAGCAGCAGCCATAACATAACATTCAGAAGGAAGGATTACAGCTGTAAAAAATGTTCACAATGAAGCCATAAACTACACAATATGCCCCTTTTGAATTTCTTTACAAATACAAAACTTTTCATAAAAGGTTAACTAAGATTCACACATCTTTAGAGAGAATATGGGCCAGTTTATGGAACCCACATAAACCCCTATGAAATAGTGCTTTTTCTATTTTTTCTTTCCCCATGAACCTGAAACTCAAAATAAAAATCATAGGGTGCAGACCCACACGGACTGAGAGCAAAATTGCTGCACATGAAGCCTCCAGAACAAAACACACCATGTTTTGCACAGCTCATTAGGATGACATAATTATAAGAACTGGGACCACTTAGGAGAGCTCTTTGAGAAGCCAAGAACATTCTTAAGTGGGAGATGGGAATATATGCTCCAGTTTGCCTGCAAGCCTAAAACAAGCTTAATTAAAATTTTCAGAAATGTTAAGTAACATTAATTTGCTGCCCTGGCAAACTGCCTGCTACAGCTCTGCAGCCTCTATAACTGAAAGTCTGAGGCACCATTACTGAAACCCCTTCCTGAGTTAGTTAGGCTATTCAAGCCCTTTGTGGTTGTGGTTTTCTGACTTTTAAAAAGCCACTGAAGTAAAGCTCTAGACAGACTCAGTGCTATCTCAGGTTTGAAAGGAAGCAAGGCCCATGGATTCCTTCCTGACAGTGTTTCTGATAGAAAACTTTGTCAAGAAACAAAGCATCCTGCCTCTCTACAGCAGGATCAAATCCAGATGGCTTATAAAAAGTACACAAAATCCAACATGATATGGATGTCTATTCAAGAATTATTTTCAGTTTCATACACATGACAGGACAAGGGGGCATATTTGAATATTATAAGAAAAATTTATTTGAAGCAGATGTCAGGAAGCCTTGTTGCATGCAAAATAAAAAAAACAGGAATAGTTGTAAAAGCCAAAGAAGCAGATTTCTGCAGGTACAAACACTGGATCCATTCACAAGCAATTGGATATCACATTGGGTGGACTATGGCCAAAGAGTTGAAAACTGACTGACAAGTACTTTAAATACATTCAGTGCAGCAGTGTAGAGCAGTGTAGAGTGTATTTAAGGCTATGCTGCACTCAGTGTCACACCTAGGACCAGCCAGGGATAACAGCATTTCCAAAGATTTCCTTTCTTAATGACTTAATGATACATTTTTGAGTTGAGCATGATATTCTCAGTTTAGAGCACCTCATTAACTGAAATTTATATTTAACCCTCTCTTCTCTTTTCCAGTTTATGGTCTTCTTAACTACACACACACAGCATCCAAAGTGCATGGAAAGAAGCCCAAGCAGCATAAAAAAAAATGTTCCATAAGAAAAGAAAATGAAGGAAAAAATAAAAGGGAAGGGGGGGTGGAGGGAGGCAAAGTTATTGCAAATTCAAAATATGGACCATGCAAAACCCCAAAAGCTTTCACACTTAAAGCCTCAGAAAAAATTATATTTTTATTATTATTCTATAGACAAATAGCTTTCATTCAGATCAGATTTATTCTGTTTCAGATCAAAGGGATAAGAAAGGATTTAGAAAGTTTAAAAGAACTTAGAAGCAACAGAGAATACAGTAAATTCTTTTGAAATCTAGAGTCTTTTACACACCAACATTCGCAATCACAGTTTACAAATGTAAGGATTTTTATTTCCCCTGCTCTGGCTCAGATGCCTTTTAAACCATATTGGTAGCACACTGCCCCATTTGGCAATGTTCCTTAGTAAACCTGCACAATTACTTGGGGCCATATTCCTCATTTCATGGCCTCAGTAACTTTTCCAGGGGGATGAATGTGGCCCAAACCATCACTTCAAAGAAATACTGCAAATGGTTGAATTGAGTGGCAACAGTTTTTCACAGAGCTGCCATGTGTAGGGTTAGCTTCAAAGTTTCTGGGAAAGGTTTTTTTTGCACACAATTAACAAGGAATTCTCAAGCCCTCTGTAAAAGTTTATCTTTCTTATGTGTATAACTGAAATAATTTCTAACAATTAAGCTATAACTCAAAGTCAACCATGATGACACACTTCTCATCTTGTTTTAACGAATAATCTGCCATTTACACCAAAACCACTTTCTGAATTTTTGGAATCCAAAAGATTTTATGATTTAGAAATTATGAGTAATGAATTAAAATTTTAAAGCTCTTGCAATTAGTACAGCAGATCACTGACATTTAACCAGGGTCACCTGCGGTAGTCTCTTTATAGTCTGGAAGGAACCCAGGATGTTCCCTAAATGTTCTTTGTTCACCCCAGGAAAGGACAAATTATAGGCAGATCAGAGGCAGACAGGCCAGAAATGCCTTTTAGGAGGCAAGTTTTTGACACTCAATTTTTTCTGGGAAAGAAGTTTTCAAATTACTGATCAGCAGGGAAAGGCCTGGTGTTTGCTAGACTTAAACCTCTGCATTTAATCAGCCCATATATCCCTCAAATTGAGACACAAAGTTCAACACATTTTATCCACCAATCATTTCCTTGCACTTTAACTGGTGCACCCTCTCCTCTCCAATCTGTCCTATTCCACTCATCCTAAGGCAGCTCAGAATGATGGGTATTTGGGAAGACAAAGCCATCTCACAGTCATCCAGCTTCCATACAGGTCCAAGCTCTTCCCACTGCCTTGGGCAATAATCTCTGAAGGAATTCCATCTTAGACAAGGCCCAGCACAGGTGTAGCCCACACTACAGCAGTATGTCACATCCAAAAGCCAAATCATGGCTTTAAACAGATAAAAATAAAACAGTGAAGCACAAACAGAACAATGTTTTCCTGAGAATGGTATCAGGCACCAAATCATGTTTAACACTTGGTACATGGGAAAAGAAAGCCACTACTCTCATGGTGAATCTTCACCATTGTAGTGAACATGGCAGTGCCACCCCAGTTAAAGCATTTCCCAGGGTGGAACATGGGGGTCCTGCACCCCAGCACTTTGGGGAGGGCATCTTTTACTAAGCACTAAACTTCCATTTACATTTCTTGTCCATGGTTCTCATCCTCACATATCAAGTGGTGGTGAGTCAGCAAGAAGAGACTTGCCCAAGAAACGTAAATGGAGCTACAAACTCTAAAACCACTTCCAGATTCTCTGATGCAGACATAGGGTTTGACTCCCCAGCTCTAAGAACGTGGGGGGGGATGGGATCTGTTTGCTTGGGGTTTTATCTTTCTCCTTCATCAATAACAACACAACTTCTTAGCACAACTTAAACTAACCCAGCCCCTGCTTTAGAGATCAAGAACTTCTTCTATTGGAACAGTCAAAAAAAAAAGTTACAAACTCTCTTATGTCATCAGTTAAACACTGGCAGAGAGGTTCACAGATATAGGGACTCAAATATGGTACTTGATAGTTTACTAATTATTCATGCCACAAATTAAATTTATCTACTCTCATTATCTTTTTTTTTTCCTTATTCTGAGATCAGCCAGCATCCCATCCCATAGGATTAAAAAAATAAGCAAAACAAAAGCCATAAAATCTCTCAGAAGAAGGAGATAAAGTATTTTCCTGGGTGACTTTGAGACTAGAGAAGAAACTCTTAAGGGTCTGGAAAGCTTAAGTTGGACTCACTCCTAACTTGTATCATGTAAATGTGGAAGGACCCCTAAAGACTGAACCTGTAGATCTATCATTTGTATTTTAATGCACTCTCCAAAACAATGAGTTCTGACTCTAAAAAGCCAGCTACAATACTTTTTAAGACTGCACATAAACCTACAGGATTTATAATACAAACATTTGGTTTATTATCTGCTTCACTAATGAACAGCAACTAAAACAAATACGAAGGTCAGCAAGTACCTTGGAGATGGCAAAAGGGAGGCTTCAGAGAACACTATTCATAAAAGACCCTGATCTCTCTCCTAGTTTGCCTTTTTATATTGTTAAAAAAGCACTGGAATCCCTGAGTCACATTCTTAATCAACTGTTCAAAAATATTTTGCCTAAGTAGCCTATCACTACTGAGGCATAACATAATTTATTATTCAGTCATATGAGCTTCTGACTTCTAGCTAGTATCAGATTTTGCTTCAAGCACACCCATACAGAGGTGAAATAAAAATACCATTACCTGAGATTTCCTCACTTGTTATTCTGCTTTTCCACTACCTGTACTTTCCACTGTGTCTGCAGTTTAAAGTATAACTTAAGTATAACTTTGGTCAAGCAAAAAAAATTAGGTTT
>VZTT01066996.1:0-35995 GCA_013400855.1 Buphagus erythrorhynchus
ACTCAGCATGTTCTGTGATTCTGGGATATAGTCCCTGGAGTGAAAATTAATCCAAAGCAGTTCCTCTATGTGAACATGCTTCCCTGTCTGAGGCATGAGGACTAATAAAAGGGGCACCCTTTGGGTAACCCTGCTGTGTGAGCGGGCAGCTCATCCCCTTTCAGAGCTCAGGTGAGCACAACCATCTCATCACCACCCACGACATCCATGCTGAATTCAGCAAATAGCCTTACTGGCTCTTCTGCCTGTGTCACTGTTCCTCAGATGAGAGTGCTGCCTGTTTTCTCCAGACTAGTTTTTTAATAGCCTAAATTTCTGTCTGATAAAAGAGATTTCTGGCCCTTGGGAGCAGTTGTTCCCTCACTGGTAACAGACAGTCACAACTGGCTTCCTAACTGCTTTCTAAGAGTTCCAGGAAAAGTCCATGTCATGCTTTCACTTCCTATTGCTTGCTGCTGTAGATCATTTAATGTAACTATGTGATCAATCAGAGTTACATCAGGTGAATCACAAAATAACAATCCTACAAAATAGCAAAGGTGCCATCTACACTGTGTAATGGTGTCTCATCTCTAGCTACCTCACCTTTCTGAAGTCCATCAAGTATTCAGCTGGAGTCGTTCAGCCTTTGGAGCCACTGAGCAAAAAGCAATCTCTAGTTAAACTAAATGAGCTTGCACAGTAAAATGTTTTTAACTCATTCCAGAATTGTTTCTGTCCAGGCACAGGATGAACAAATACTGTGCCAAACAGTGACAGCTTCATGAAAAGATAACTTTAGGCTCAGAAAAATACCTACCATACAGAATTCACAATTATCTTTTAAAAAATAAGAGATTGTTCGTATGAGACCACTTTGCTCTTTGCTGCTCAAAAAGAGAGCAGTCATCTGAGAACTTGCCTGTTTTCAGAGAGTGTCTCCAGCACATCATGCATCCTAACCTCATGTCATTCCTCTCAAACATCAGCCCCCACCTCAGTCTTATGGTATACTTTGGTATAAAGCACTGGGATCCATCACATGAGAGACCTGTTTGAGTCTAACAAGGTCTAACAGTATACCGTGTGATGTGACAACAGCACTCAGTCTTGAAAAACACTGCAAAGATAAACATGAAATTTCAGTGCACTTTTTAAAACGTTAATGTTATGGAAATGTACAGACATAGTCTTCTGTGAAAAGTGTAAACATTTCCAGGAAGGTCACACATACATTATCTTTTTGCATGTTCACTGGTGGGGCTATTTTTCCTCCTAGTTTTGCCTGAAAATACACTCTGTCTCACATAAATGTACCGATTGCCTTCTGACAGCTTGAACACCCAGTAGTCAGTGCCAAGGTTTGCACTGGACTCGGCTGTATTGCAGAATCAGAGTATTCTGAGTTGGAAGGGACCCACAAGGATCATCAGTCCCACTCTGAAGTGCATGGTCTGTACAGGGATCAAACCTGTGATCTAGGCATTATTAGCACCATGCTCAACCAACTGGCAGCAAACCATCAACTGTGTCTTAAATTATCCCTCTTTGCAGAGGATTGAATTTTTCCTTTGAGATGTTAGAAAGCAAGGACAAATTGACTTTCCTAAGGGCAAATATGGGGAGACTTCTAAAGGAAAATGAAACTCAGTAAGTGAGGAATGAGTAGAAGGTTTCAAAGACACCTCACAACCAATAAAGTAATTTTTGATGTCTCTACTGAAACATCTCTTGCTCTGTGACACAGAAATTAATTTCAGCTTGATGGCAGGCCTTGCAGGCACACCTTTGGAGGGCTATGAGGAGCCACATTAGTTTGTGAAGCCTCTGAAAGCCACCTCTGGCCAACATGGTCTTTCCATTCTAGCAAGGAGCTGCTTTATCACTGAAGACAGCACAAAGAAATTTGCTTTCTCAAGCAACTGATCTTGACCAGGTCAAGCAGCCTTTGCCAGAGGGGCTCCAGCCTGGGAGACAGGCAGGTAGCGTTGATACTAAATTAAATCCCTGGTCCTATGTTTGTAAGTCTTAATGCTTGCACAGATTATTGCAAATTGCAAACAGAATGTTGTGGGAGGTACAGAGCTGAATTTTAATCTTTTGCTTGTAAATTATTGGGTACCCATGAAAATATTTCCAAATCTGAATGAGACACTGTTACAGGCTGTAGGAATAAATTGCTCTTTAGGCCCTTCAGTCATGGATCTTTTTAGATGTCTAGTGCATCAATCAAATGTCAGGTTTGCACTGAGGTACAGAAATTCAACAGGAATTTGAGTTACAATGTCAATATCTAATGTAAACAGCAAGCAGATGACAAAATAGTAGTGGACCTTGTCTGAATAAATCCAGGTTTAACTTCTATTTCCTCCAGCTTGAGCTGAAGCTACCATTAAGCTACCAGGTTGCAGATCTTATTATTGTTATTTGGAAATTTGTAGTAACCTGTTTTTATTTATGTTGAACAATACTTTCTTCTAATTCACATCTACATGACTGCTCCTACTTTCATATGAATGTTACATATGTGGTCCTTCACTTTGCCTTTCTCCTGTGTCATTTGCAGACTCATAAAATAGCTTTGGAAGGCAACTGTCTGTGGCGAGGTTTAAAGTTTGGTTTGGGACTGGGACACGGGCTGTCCCAAGATGAGTGCTGTGCTCTTGCCAGCTCACATGCTTCAGCAGAGATTCACTGGATCCCAAAAGTCCCGTCCAAAGTACCCCAAGGTTTGAAAACTAGTATTTCAAAGATATCAGAAAAATGGGAAAATAATAGTCAATTCAAATTTTTTAAAAAGCACTCTCTTAGAATACTTACTGAAAGCTATTAAAAATCTATTACAATTGAAAATTTGAATATTTACATGCATGTATAAGCCCTATTAGATAATCATCTTGCTCTACCCTGGATACCAGATTTACATCCTTTCCTTCCCTCTGTTTATACTTTTTCGCTAAATACCATGCCATTTAATTTCCCTTCCCAAGTGCCTATGAGCTTTTACAGAGTTCATTTTGACTGATTCTTCTCATTTACCTTCTTTCCTCCTGAATCATCAGAAGACGTTTGTAGCATATGATGCTGGGTCAGTATGTCAGGCTTTCCTAAGTGGCCAGAAATCCTTTGCTGCTACAACTCCAGATATTCTGACACAACCCTGAATTAAAAAAAAAAATTACAGCAGAACTGCCAGAGACATTTATATAGTCAATATGAGCACATACAAACTGACACAGGTGGAATCATTAGATGCTAGAAAAGATACCTTTTGCTTTAGAAGAAGTTAATTTAAAAATTTTAAAAGTAGTTCAGAAGTCTTGTTGCTCAGTTCTTAGCTTTGATGTTTTGCTTATGTTTCACTACTTTCCATGGGATGGGATGGGATGGGATGGGATGGGATGGGATGGGATGGGATGGGATTCAGATGATTCATTTAAGACAGAAAAGGGACAGGTCAGTTTTTGATCAGTGCTTTTTTTCTTTTTNAAGAAATAGAAATATTCTGTGTCAGCTGTAAGGGACCTACAACACTCATCTCATCCAACTGCCTAAGCACTTCAGGGCTGATCAAAAATGAAAGCATATTGTTAAGGATCTAACCCAAATGCTGCTTAAACAATGACAGGGTCAATGCATCAACCATATCTTCTAGGAAGCCCATTCCAGGGTATCATTCTGGTAAAAAAAAATGTATCTCTTCTCTAAGCTCTGAAAGACTAAGGGAGAGGAGACCTTCCAAGAATCCTTGTACAGCACTGGTATATCTCAAGCCTCATGGGAATGTCTGAATTATATAAAAAAGCAAACATTACCAAAGAATATTGATTTAAGAAACAAACAAACAAAGAATACCTTTAGGCATGTAAGTACTTTGCTTTTTTGGGGTTTCCATGGGAGAAATATGCTTTGCAATAACATTTCCTTAAACAATCCATCAGCTTCCTGGTTTTATGACAGGGGTAATCCTGAGTCTAGGCACATACATAGCAAAGGAGTACATTTATGCCATTTCAGGACATTGAAAACATAACCCAGATTTTGGTATGGTACAACAACATTAAGAAAACATTTAAAAATTTAAAAGGAGGTTGTATAAAACAAGGACTACTGCACAAGGATTGTATTTGATTAACAGCTGTAAACTTCAGACTCCTTGGGTTTTTTTTCTCCTTGTAAATTAATGCAACTGGAACATATTACAGGCAGATGTTAAGTCATAATTTGAAGTCTCTGAGAAACTCAGTGTTCCTCGTGCAAATGAATAAACCTTGAAAGAAGGGAAAATGAAGATCAGGTGGAAGGGCAGGGAAGCTGGGAGCTGCAGGTGACAGCAGGGCAGGCTCATGACAGGGCTTGGTCATGGGCTGGGGAATGCCCAAGGTCATGCTTAGACACTGGCCCACAGGCTAAGGAAGATCAGTGGTTGCCATGGCCAGGCAGGGCTCACTGGTGACACAGCTCAGGCAAAGACCCAAAACAAGAGCCCAGCTTAAAAGCAGCTTCCAGGGCAGGTGGAGATGATCTCTCTTGCTGAGGCTTCAACAGCTCAGGGTCAGGTTTACCAAACTATCGGGGTTGAAGGGCGGTCCCCGATAATCCTTTTGTAGGGTTCGCAGATATTCAGGGAACGCGTGGCAAAATAAATGAAGTGCTGTTCGACGACCACAGCATAGCAACATAAAATACTTTAATAATAGTAAAAGTAAAAGTGAGATGAGGCCCAAAAACTCGAACGTAACAACCGAGGGGTGAGGTCTCGTTAAGGGCTGGTGGTCGAAGACGAGGGTATAGGGAGGTTTAGGGTTTAAGTATGGGGTAGGAGAGGAGGTGGAGTTGAAGTGGGGTCCCATGGGTACAGGGGAAAGTGGTGCAGAGGAGGGACAAGGGAAGGCAGGGTCCAATGGGGCAGGTGGGGTGGAACAATGCGGTAACTGGGGGCCAATGGGAGTACAGGAAGGGGAGAACATTCTGGGTGTGGGAGTGGTAACGATTGACTATCAAATTAAACATTAACATGGATAACCTCATAGCCTTTTGGGAGCCTTTTTCAAGGGTCATCACAACTTAGACAAATGCCTCCCATGGTCTATGCCTGGGGCATAACTCTTCTTCCACAATGGCTGTCTGACCTGGCATCTCAGTCAGGCTGACTCCCACACCAAACCTTTGGATTTTGTTTTTTTTTTTGTTTGTTTGTTTGTTGGGTTTTTTTTGTTTGTTTTGGTTTGTTTTGGTTCTGGTTTTGTTTTTCTTTGAAAATAAAACAAAGTAATTGTAGTAATTGTTCATATTCTTTCACCTTGTCCAGCAGACCTGAGAAGATGCCAGCAGGGCTTCTCTGTGTGAAGAACAAACCATGAGCAGCCCCTAGTGGATGCCCTCTTTCCCCACACTGCTCTGGCACAGGTGGGGCAATCTGACAGTGCATGCAGTTCTTGAGCTCCTGGCTGCTATGAGACCATGAGGGGAGCACTGGTTTCCGAGAGCTCAGAGGGAACCTCACCTGCAGTCAAATGTTCATGATTTGGTTCTAGCACCAGCAAACAGAAAGGAGAAGTCAAGTCCAAGGTTGCCTTCTCTGTTTACATCTCCCATGCTTTGTCACTAACAAAATACTTTGCTGATACAGAGCCTCTCATAATGTCTACACTTGAACCCTCTCACACACAGTGCCACCCTGGCCTTCTTGGGATGTTTGTAATTAGAAGCCTAAAGTGAAGTGAGAAAACAGAGTTTAATAAACTAATCTGTACCACTGGTTTTGGGTACAAGAATTCTGTACCACTGCATTTCTGAAGAGCTCTATCCTGCAAAATCAAGCACAGACCAGTCAATGTACATAACTTGTACAGATGAGGCAGTGAAGTGAGACATGATTATGCATTCTCTGAACAACCCCCCACTCTCAACAGCCCACTATTTTGAGGTATGATACCACACAAGTACCAAGTCCTTAACAGCCAACCAAGAAGGGCCTTTTTAAAACACAACCTCTTCTGGAGGGCAGCTGTGTACATCAGCAGGCTGATTACTTCAATCCAAAGTTTTACATCTCTGTGGGCAGATGCACTGCATGGATAAAAATTGCTGTTCAACAGGTAGGAAGAGAGCTGAGGTTTTTTTAACCATCAGTTTTTAGAGCCTGCTTCCTTATTTTCATGAATATAGTGTCTGTTCCCAGGGAAATGAATCTTTAGCAGAGAGCAAAAGCCAAAAGTATCAACGCCGTGATCAGCAGGGAAGTGCAGATGTCCCCAAGATGAGTGTATGGATAGAAATCACATTTAGGGGCTCTTAATTGCAAGTTTTTCAGCTTGCGTAAGTCCTTGCTGTTCCTGATTACTTTCTCTCTTCTCTCTGTTGCTTGTCCTTTAGTCCAGAAGGAAAAGGCTTTCCCATAATGGTCATCTTTTTCATTGGCAAGGCAGCAACAGCTGTCATAATGCAAAAGACAGCCAGTGAAAGATATTTAATTCTTAACTCAGTAACTTCAGATGACCATGACTTTTTATTGATACAGTCTTCTTCCTTTTCACTCACAGCATGCAGAATGCAAACCTTGACTGTATTTCCAAGAAACTCAAAGCTACTTCACTGTATCAAGTCAAAGCTACCTTACTGTATCAACACAAGAATTATAAAAAACATTTCTTTCCTTACTTGCAGATCGAAACAAGCCAAAATATTCCTTCTATGACAGAATTCCAGCTAGTGTTTTATCAAGGAATAGCACAGCAAAGCTGACTGTTGTAACCTACAGAGTTTTAAATCCCGTAATGATACAGAAATCTGAAATCTCAGACAGGAAAGGGAAAGAAACTTCTTCTGGCATCTGGTGGATGTGGGTCACCGCCAGCCCTGGAGTCTTACCCCATGTGACTTGGTACAGTCTGCTGAATCCTGTGATGGGATCCCACTGTGTTCAGCAGGATCTTCATTCTGCCTGTGTCTTAATTAGCTGACATAATAGGGCTAGCTGACATTCAGATCTTGGAAGAGCCTGTTCAGACTGAAAGAAGTTCCTTCCTGTCCAATTGACCTGGAGATTGGAAAGAAGTAGATCAGCTGTTTTCTTTTCTGGCTACAGCAAGTCATTCAAATAAAGTGCTTTGTTTGAGTCAGTGTTTTTGTCCCTTAATGCCAACTAAAGCCTTTCCGGGAGGTCTGTAAGTTTTCTCCTGTACAAAGTCGGCTTTCTTGAATATTTATGCTTAGGGCTGTATACATAAACTAATTAAGAAAATAAAGTAAGTCCATAAAAACATATTCTATTAGGAGCCACGATAGTCCTAAATTTTTACTATGCTTTTCTGCTGAAGTTTGGTCAGAGGGATTGGTTTTCTATTTTTGTATGAGTTCAGCTGAATTGTTTAATCAGGCATTATATGCAGGTGTCTTTCTCTCTCTCTCTCTCTCTCTCCTTTTGTTCCCCTTAGGCTTTCTTGCAGCCTACCGTTTCTCCTGCTCTGTCCTCTCCTCACAGTTTCCCATGCAGTGGCTTTGGGAATTAACACATTTAGTTTGGCAACTTTGGTCAGCATGGCAACCTGGGGCCAAGCAGGCTTAGTGCTCAGTCCATGAGCATATGCTGAACATCACTACCAGACTGTGACTCACTGAAAGGCACCGTTGTGTACAGGCCCTCTTGTTGGTCCTGCAAGGGGGAATTACACCTCAGTCAGCCTTGCTTTTGCCATATCCCCATGTTTGGGCATTTTCATTCTTAGCACAAGTCTTAGCATTTTCTTTATTTTCTGTATAGTGGAACTGGCAGTGTCTGAAAGAGTGGGGTTTTAGCAGTTAAAGAATTAAATGGCAGGAATATCCAGTCCATACTTCCTTCCTGGCATTTCACCCAGCTTTTCTGTACCTATTCAACTCAGTTTGATAAAGAATTGCATTCCCACTAGAATTGAATATGATGGTTCAGTAACCTACAGCATCATGTTGAGATTCTTGTTTCTGTGTCTGATAAGGTTTTCTCTAAGGAAGCTGCAGCTCTTTTCGGATGCTGAAGACATGCAAGCTAGAGGAAGGATAACTGTTAAAGGAATTTTATCCTTAAGTAGTATTTTTGGTCAGTGGAAAAAAGTGGAACTAAGATTTTGCCCCTGCGTCAGTGTCTTACTGATGGGATGTATGCGGAGGTACCTCTGTCCTGGAGTCCAGTCCATTTGTCTTATGGATGCCTTATTGTTCTAACTGCTCTATATCTGTAATCCATTTTTGTATGAAATATATTGTTCTTTCTAGTTTGCCATCAACCAGATTTAATAAAAATGCTGAATTTCCTGTGGAATGTGATCTCAGGAGAACCCTACACTGTCTCTATGGCAAAATTAAGCCAAATAAATCCTAGAGTTGTTTGTAACACTGATGACAAAGAGGTTCAGAAATGTAGCTGTTGTGAGCATTACAAGACTGGCATGAAAAGATTGAGAGATTTCTAGACTTCCCTTAGAGATTTTTAAGGAAAATGAATGACTGAATGTCATTCTGCAGCCAATGAAGAGCTTGGATGGTGGTAAATTCAACAGAGGGAGCCAACAGGGAGCAGTGGTTTGTGTAGGAGTACACAAGATGGTCCAAGAGCCTTTTCAAGAGCAGCATAACTCACTACAACAGCAAGTCAGAGCCTGTGTCTGTGCAGTAACAGATTACTCTCTCCAAGAGGACCTGTTTCACCTACTGTGTTTTTGCAGCAATTAACACAATTTTCAAAACATTTCCAATGCAAGAATAAACAACACTAATCTTCCCTACGTGGATCAACAAGACATGGAGCAGAGGTGCTTGGCTGGACATGATACTTACAAACCAGGAGGAACTGATGATGAATCTGAAGATCAGAGACAAGCCTGGTTGCAGGAACCATTAGATGTTGGAGATTAGGACCCTTAGAAGAGAGAATAAGGCAAACAGCAAGACCACTCTGGACTTCTTGAGAGCAAAATTTGTCCAGCGATCTGCCTGGAAGAATTCTATGGGATATGGCCCTGGAGAGAGGAGTAGTCCAGGAAAGCTAGTAGATGTTTAAGGTTAATCTCCTCCAAGCTCAAAAGTGGTCCATGCCAACAAGCAGAAACCAAGCAAAGAGGGCAGAGGATGAGCAAGGTGCTCCCCACTAGACACAGACAAAAAAAGGAAGTGTACTGGAGGTGGAAGCAGGGACGTGTGTCAGGAGGACTGCAGAGGTGCTGTCTGGTTGTAGAAATTGTCAGGAAGGCCAAAGCTCATCTGGAAGTGAGTATGGCAACACATGTGCCCACCAACATGGAAGGTTTCCACAAGGACAACAGCAGCAAAAGGAAGACCAGAGAAAACATGGCCCCACTGCTCAAGTGGGCAGGGAGCCCTGTGACAAAGGACACAGAAGTACTTGATGTCTTCTTCAGCCTTCTGATTACTGAGCTTGCTCTCAGTAATCTCAGGGACCAGTGGGAAAATGCAGGGCAAAGTACATTTACTCTGTGGAGGATGGTCAGGTCAGGGAATATATATATATATAAACTATACCTACAGAATACATGGTACCCACAGTGTTGGGGGTGCTGGCCTGTGTCATTACAGGCTGCTTGCAATCAAAAGGGTGTGGAGAAGAGAGCTGTGAGGACTGGGAGGAAGCAAGGGTCTCTCCTGTCTTCAAGAAGGGGAAGGGGAATCTGAGGAACTAGAGCCTGTGAAGTTTCACCTCAGTCCCTGGGAAGGTGGTGAAGCAGCTAATCCTGAAAACTATTTCAGGGAGCAAGAAGATGTCTGCAAGTAGTTAGTATGGACTTATGAAGGGGAAACCTGCCCAAAAAACCTGATGGCCTTCCACAACAAGGTGACTGGCTTGGTGTATGTACCATAGGAAAGGAAGACTGGGAAATAGTTACTCAGAACAATGGCCAGAGAAAAACTAGGTTCCTGCTGTAATAGATTCAAGAAATGTTTACTTAGCATAAATTTGGATGCCTGCTGGATAATTTTTGTATTAGCACTGACAGCTGCTTGCTGTAGCAGATGAAAGTACAGTGCTGCTGCCCTCTTTGTGTTTCTTTCTTATTCTGGTACTGAGTCTCCATTAGCATTTCTGGAGGAGTAAATATGTTGATTGGGAAAAGACAACTTTCTTTTAAATATTTGACATGGGTGTGTTATCAAGACATCAAGAGAAAAATGCAAAGATAAAGGAGATGCTGTTTGTCACTGTCTGCATCTTCAGACACTCACCACTACAAAAAAAAGTGCTTTATTTTTAGGAAGAACCGTAATAGAGCTGACTGCCACCAAGTGACATCTCTTTTATGAGTGGACTATGTTCAACAACTAAGGTGAATTTTGCTGTTGGAGTTGAGGAAATGTTCCTCACCTTTGAGCACCTCCTTTTCTTCTTGAGTCACTCTCCCTGCCAAACAAAGGAAGGCAAAAACATGAGTAAAAACTACTAAACTAGACACAAGTATCGAGAGTGGGACCTGTCCTGCTTCTGTCTCTTAACAGAAGCTAGTATTAGATGTGTTAGAAGAATGTGCAAGAAAGGCTGTCAGTAACAACTCAGGACAAAAGAGAAGCCTTTTATTATTTTTAGCATTCTCATGGCAATGGCACAATGATTTTTTTGATAGCAATTAGTCTTTGGCAGCTTTCTGTAGCAGAATGCCATGCTGCCAGTATCTGTTATCCAGTCCTTCCATAATCGTCCAAACCTGACAATAGGTTCCATATGGGCTTATCTGCATGAAACCATTTCCAAATATTAATATGAAATACTTTTCCTTTACGTTTGTTCTGTTCCACTCTTATAAAGGCCAAATAAAGAAGGCACTTTCCACAGATTTATCACTCATATTTTACCTTTCTGTGGATCCGTCTTTTTTATTATGGGTGAAATCCTGCTAGAGAGAATTACTACAGTGACTTCTCTGAGCAAAAACCAAGTATCTTTTTCCCTTGATTCTTGAGCTACTGACTTTCTCCCTTGAAAGAAACTTTGCTTAACACCCCAGTGCTCTGTCATTACTTTTGTTCTTCTCTTACTGTTACATCTGTCTTGAGCTACAGTGAGCAAAATCAAATGGTTTTTTATAGACTGCACCATCACTGTGTTTGCTTGGAATAGAAAAAGATGAGTGTGCCTGAGTGGGAGGTAAAAAAAGACTATCAGGTGAGATATATTAGGAAGTATCTAAAAAGACTAGTATTGCCAAGTTAAATTTTTGATTTTCAGTGGATTACTGTGTATTAAATTTATATGCACCCAATTATGTTAAGGAACACTTTCTCTGATTTCTTTCTAAATCTGATCTCTGTAAAAGCTTAGCAAGTTTAGGTGTTTCTGATAAATTTCGGTGGGTACAGGACTTCAGTACAGATGCCCAAGTAATATTGGCATTTCTGGCTTAGTGATAGGCAGCACCAGTCATGGATGTTTCTCTAGAGCTACAGGTGCCTCACACTTTGGGAAGTTATACCCCAGCTTCTCCAGGACACATCATGGAAATAGAAGTCAGCAAACCAGCAGCGTTTACCTCGAACAATATGTTGTGTTAAAAGATGTTTTCAGCAGTTGCTTGGGGTTTTTTGTATGATGTTGCCTTTGTGTAGAAACACGTTCCTTGTAGGTATACCAGACTCCCAGATGACTGGCACTTACCTTTGTCTCACCTGTGTTTTCATGGTGGAGGACACCTGCCACAGGGAAAAGATAATAACTTGAAACATTTTGTCTTTGTAGGTGGTTTCAGTCCAATTAACAAAGTAGGCTAATTCCGGTGAATGCATTTATCTTTGTGACACATCCAGGCAATCTAAGTAGGACAAGGAAACTGATGTACTTCTCTGTTGCAGATCCTGAAGTGATACTTTAGGCACTACATGCTTACCTGCTGCTGTCTATGCAAACAGTACCTATATCTTTGTCTTTAGGTGACACCAAAAAAACACTATTTGTGCTGTAACTAGCTTTAAGTCTTCAAAACAGACACAAAATTCATAGGAAGACCTAGGAAAATTTTTCTGCAATTTTTCCATGCAGCTCCTTCTGCCCTCTTAAACAGTACAGTGATAGAGAAGATATTTGGCAGACAGAGAACCACAGCCATGAAAGAAGAGAAGTTCAGTAAACATATGAGAGCATGACCATGCTACACAGTTTTGAGGACAACCATTTTCTATGAGGCAAGCTTTTTAATGACGATACACTGTGTTCCTCAATCTAGAAATTAAAAAAAAAAAAGGCAGGAGGAAGTATGTCTGAGTTTGCTACTTGAGAAACCTCTGTCTGGTCTGATGTGCATGGTGCTCTCTTTGCTCTCATAATGACAATCTAACAAGGAGGGGTCAGGGGCACAGTGTTGTAGGATAGAAGGTTATGTGTTGTAGCAGGTGGGAAGGTTGTACAGATGTCGTTTTAAGTGTATGAAAGACACAGAGCAGTGAAAGAATAAACAGGCAGTGTAGGTTATGCAATATTTTGGTAATAACTGGATTAACTTCTGGTTGTAATACTATCATACAAGTAGTGGGGTAAAAGTCTGAATAAAACAAAATGAAAGTGATTGCCCAAAATGTATCTTTATTTACAGCTTTGTCTCCTAGACTACTTCCTTTCTTGAGAATTTATCTCATACACTGCATTTAAGTCACGGTCATCTTAGACATAGATTCCTCATGGAATCCCTTGTTTTGTTGATCAGATACAAAACAGTAATAGGTTTATAATAGGTTTAAGTTTGGTGGTTGTTTGTTGATTTATTTTTTTTTAATTTAAGGGAAATAGCACTCCAAAGGGATTTTGTCCCGTGCAGTGTAATACAGCTGTGTTTTTGTTACCTGCTTCTATTAAATCCTAAGCTCAAAATGCTCTGTTATGTCACTTGCAGTGAGTTCTTTCTTGATGCACTCCTTACAGTTCTGCCCAGCTACTCTGTATGGAGTCTTGCAATTTGTCTCTAATGAAAGCATTGCCTTTGGGAAAAAAAAAACAATTCATGACCAGGAGAGAGCAAGAAATAAAGAACCCACCCCTTTTAATAGTCGATTCTGGAATTTAACCTTGGCACTAATTGCAGCAGTGTTACTTTTATCTTCATAACATAAGCAGAAAGGAATCCCATGTCAGTGAGCTTATTAATTCCATTTTGAATGAAACTTCAAGCAGCACCATTCCAGGGTAAAGGTGTATGATTTGAAATCATTAGACTGGATTCACTCTTGGAGTACAGTTCTGCTGAACCCTGCAGAGCAATGCTGGTAATGTAATAAATAGCCTTACAGATACACAGTGCCTCATCTCTTGTCAGAACAAGTTATACCCCAGACTTTAATTCACACTAACCCAGCTGAAGTTTGGCATGGTCCTTAGCTGTTTCCCAGTCAGACTGTTATTTACTTTGTTTCTGCAGCATAACCTCATTGATTAAAACCCCAGTTTGAGGGGTAAACATCTAGTGATTTTGCCTTTAGAAAATTGATCTGCTGATGCATCTCCACCAGTTGGAATCTTTCCCTTCTGGTGCATGGAGGTGAGAGGGGAAAGAAAGTGTAATAATACTAACATTCCTCAGAAAAATGATTAACAGGTAGTAAGACAATTGTGGAGAAATAAAGTTCAACAAAACACAGCATTATCACAAGCTTCAAGTCTTGCGCATTGCAAATAATTATGTCTTTCCTTTTGCACTAGTCTAACAACAGATAATTATTATTCTATGCTAACAGCTGGTTGTATTAACATTCTACCCAGTTATGTCCACAGACATGCATAACAATATGCTGAGTACAGGAAATATTCTGACTTAATTTTATCTGTTCCGTGTTGGACTTGCTTTTCAAATAATTTTATCTGTTCCGTGTTGGACTTGCTTTTCAAATTCAGACAGGTAGACCAGTCCTGCTCCCAGTAAGCTTAATGATAATTTGAACATTGATTTCAAAGGAAGCAGCACTGGACTCCTGTCAAACATGAAATTTAGGATAAAAGTGGTGATGAAGGAAAGCTCTCATTCTGACATACTGGTCTCTGCAGTGTGTGTATGAATAGAAGGTAGGTTACATAATATGCTTGTCACTAAGGAGATATATATCCATTTTCTGGCTTGATTTCACACCCATCCTTGATAGCATTGCTTGATAATACATGAAAAATTCCTGGACTACATTCTCTGCTTATGTAATAAGTGTAAAACCTGTGACTTCCTAAGAACTGGTCTAGCATGGTACTCCATAGGTGAAGACAGACTGTGAGGTGTACTGCACTGCAGACAAATAAGCACTGTTGTCCTTACGAGTAACTAGCTGTATGATTTTTTAAATACAGGATTGATTTTATTGAAAGTAATACCACTTATCACAGAGTCACAGAATGGCTGAGGCTGGAAGGGATGTCTAGAGGTCTTCTGGTCCAGCCCCTGCTAAGACTGGGCTACCTGGAACTGGCTGCCCCAGACAGTGTTCAGATGCTTTGCTGCCTTTAGGTGTTTATACACACTGACAAGATGTACACTTCAGGTGTATGTGCTTCTCTGAACAGCTTCCTGTTGGCGTAATGTGTGATCCTTTTGCTGTTATATTTCCCAGCAAGAGAGTTCTAATATGTACTGATATGGATTGAATAAATAGATTAGTAAAAGATTTTGAAATGCTGTGGATTTGAACTTTGAACATTTCACATGCAGATGTTTTGGTACTGCAGTGCAAGTAAAAAGATTTACAGGATGTTTTTCACAGGCAAATTCTGAAGTGCTACCATGTTTTATGAAGAATTAACTCTCAATTTTGATTATTTTACTGTAAGGTCAAAATAATCAAACTGATCAATTCCTTGCTTTTCTCATAGCAATTTTCTTTAAGAAGCCAAGCACTCATATAAGAGCCAAGACTTGATTTATATACTAATTGCTATTAGAACAAAGAGATAGGCACTATTTGAGAGTCTTGTCCTACCTTCAAACACATGAATGAAATTTTTGTTTAAAGTCATGATACTGCTTCTTAGATGCCTGTCTATGAGTGGGCTCAGAGATACTGCCCTTTCCGAGGGACTCTTCTGAAGAAAAGACACTGCAAGTGACATGGGGACTCCAGAGCAGTTTTCCAAAATACTTAAGGTAGGTCGCTGTAGCTCCATCCTACTCCCTAGGATAGAATTGCAAATTTGTACTTGGGTTCTCACAGCAGAGTGAATCAAGGCCAAGTGGTGTAAAGTATTCCCATGATGTTTTTCCTGGCCTCTATCACTTCTGTCAGTCCCATTAGGCTAGATTGCCTGGAAGTGTTTAAGTGATGCAATGCTGGCAACACCCCCACCTTGGCAAACTACATCTCCAGTTGCTGTGAGAGCTCTCAGAGGTCCCCTTTTCAGGAACAGGTGTGCAGTTAATTAGTTGGAGAGATTTAAATACAGGATCAGACTTCATGAAAGGGGAAAGACCACAGGAGGATCTCCAGGGTGGGTACAGCTTGCAAGCAAAGCACAGGTGATTCAGTTCTTCAGGTGCTGTGGTTTAATCCCTGGCTAGTGTGGATGGGCAGAGAATTGTTCCCAAAGCTTTAATGTGCAGTTAGCTAATGTAAAGCAAGACTAAACTGGGCAGATAAACCCTTCTTTCTCAAGCCAAGCAGCTGTTGCATTGATCCTGCACTTGTTCCAACCTCCTGTCACACTCTCTCTCCCAACATCCTGGCAGTCTGTCTGTCCACCACTCATTCCAGCATCCTCAAGGATTCAGTGGCTCTCGGTACCAAAGAGGGCACCTGAGAACACGGCATTTGAATGGCTCCCAGGCCTGCTCACCCAAGCCCCTAACACAAATGGCATTTCAGCAGGAAAGTTAACTGTTATGGGTGGGTCGTGTTCAAAGCATAGGCACAGGGACTCAGAAAGAGAAAACAAAACCCTGAATTGCTAAAGCCTTCAGGTAGTGTGTCTTCAACACCAGAGAGCAAGCTTTGTAAGGAGCCTTTGAGAGCCAGGGTTTATCCATGGAAACAGCTAATTATCATAAGAAGAAAGGAGGGGAGGCTTTTCCTGAAACAATAGTGGGACAGGGGAGGCATAGGTAGGTAGTAAGCGCCACCTTCTAGATGAGAGTGAAAGGTGGATCCTGGAATCACTGCTTCTAATTTTCAGCACTTAGCAGAGTTTGTTTTCCCAGTTTGCCCATCCAGCCCATTTTTTGTGTGGTCCCTGTCAGGATGCCATCAGAAACTCTCCTTCAGTTATTGTCCATAAATATGGTATATTTCTGTCAACTGCTGTCATGCTTTGTTCCCTGAGGGGGTGGAATTACGTTGTAAATTATGATGTAAAAGTCTAATTTTTACCCCAACTCTGTCATAAGGTACTATTTTTGCTGGCTAACCAGTGTCAGTGTATGAAGTAATGCCCTTGGCATGGTAACATTTTTTCTGCCAGAGTTGAAAACTGCTGGATGGTCTTATTATATTAAAAATCCTATAGAGACTACAATAAGCATAGTCTATATTAAAATACAATACTTTCCTTCCTAAATTACTAGATACAGAGTGATTGGATGAAGGACATTGGTGAGTACCTTAGGTAATTTACCAGTATTGTTTCAATGACTGCTGTTTTGCAAGTGATATTCTATGCCTTTTCTTCTGTCTATTTCCATTTGTGGAATAAGCCCCTGTATTTGTCTCCGAGCTCTTTAATGATATTATTGTGATAGGCAAGAAAGAAATTACAGTCATCTGTAGAGAATGTTGAAAATGTTGAAGACCACAAATGGAAGGCAAAATCTAAACATTTTAGATAAATCAATACAATTCTGTACCATTAAGATTTCTTCGGAATAACCTGCATCAAAGGCTAGAAGCAATCCTATGTGCAGGTATAAAAAACTCTAAATACCATGTAGAAAAAAATGTTCCTTTTTTCTTGTCAAACATCATCTAAATTCCAGTTGTATTGCAGTCCTGTGCTACTTCTAACTAGCAGGTCTTTCTGCATTTCACTTCAAATCAAACGAAAAATAAATGATGTGGCCCTCTAACACACATCAAAGAAAGAAGCAGAGTTGCTTCAGTGGATATTCTATTCAAAAAGAAGAATAGATCCAATTTCTAGAACTTACTTATCCTGTGCCTGGGGCTTACACCTAGGGAAGCTTTCTCTTAGCTGTCACAAGAACCTGCAAACATCCTAATCAAAACAAAACCAAATCAGATCGATTTCCCCTGCTCTCGTTAGCAGGGTTGCTTTGTTGTGAAAACAGAAAGAGAGCAGTGCAACAAGAACATGTTACTGCTTGATTTTTCTGGTGCGAGGACACTGACAGAGACCTGGTGATGTGGCTGTAGCACAAATTGCCAGTGTTATGTTTTGAAATTTCTACAGGAAACATTCTATCATCACCTTCCAGTAGCAGCGTGTTTCTCGCTGATGCTGAAGAGGTGAGCCCTGCAAGGCTGAGCTGCTGCAGTGATTCAGGTGCAGCTGCAGACCCCCAGGCAGTGAGGCAGGGTGGGTATGCGTGCCCTGGCTGCCTTCCTACTGGAAGGGCCAGGAGTGCCCCTTCCCTTCTCTGTCTGCAGAAGCCACTGGGACCCCAGGTCTGACACACCTACTGCCTCACAACCCGGCAGAATCATGTTAATTACATTAATCAAGGAATCCTCCTGGGGCATAAAATGATGCTTTGACACTGTGGAGATGATGAAGCTATTTAACATTCAGGCTGTAATCCCACAGTCCTTCCCTGCCCACAGAAATCCTTGGGTTTGAACACATACTGCATTGCATGGACTTAGTGTCCTGCCTCATGGACAATTCAGCTTATGTTTAAACAGGATGAGTATGGAATATGTTTGATCTCCCCTGTTTGCTCTCCCTAGCCTCTGAAGTCAAAGACCTGCTTATGCAAGCAATCTGTGGGGGGCAGGAGGAGGCTGAGGTACAGGCAGCTCCTGTAGCCCCCTCAGTTTGTTGACAACAGGGTAGTTTTTATAACCCCTCGGATGCAGATTTTTTATACCCATCTCCTGAACTCTGTGACAGCTATGGTTTCCTGGGGAAAGCTAAGGCACAGCCAAGTCTGATCTAGCTGTCTCTGCATCTAGACACGACTGACCTAATTATTCCAGGCGTTTGTGCATCTTGAAGCTCTGCTGGTCACAAGTGGTTAGTAACAGTGTGGAAATGAAACTGGCTCCCTACCCCCTTTCTGTTTTTGCAGACAGCTCTTACCAGGCCACCTCCACTGTCTTACTCTGTCCCTCAGCATGCACCCTGGTCTGTGGTTTTGAGACCCATTATAATTCTATATTTTGGTGCTTTCTTATTGCATGGCTAGTTTTAGACTGCTTAGAAACACAGCTTATCTTCTCCATTTTAGATTCACAGCCTTTTCACTGTCTGCTGCTATAGCTGTTAAAAGAACTGTGTTGTGAAAGCTACTCCCCTGAGCTGTGGGATTTGAGAAAATGGTTTCTTCATTGAATAATGTACTTTTGCACATGGCACTACTGTTTGCATAAGGGGGTCAGATGGAGGATGGTGGGCAGCAGGCAGATCACCAATGAAACACATTTTGTTACCATGGTCTGCATTTACATATGGAGTACGAAATCAAAGTTCAGTGTCTTCTTCTGATCCAGGAGACTGCCACAGAAATTCTGTGGCAAAATCACTAAGATATTGGTGGAGCTGGGATATGGACCCTCAAGCTTTGTATCTGTGACTAGTGTCCTAACCATTCACATGCTGCTGCTTGATGTGTAATTAAAAGTGACACACAAAGTGGGCAGACTCACAGTGGAGAACACCACTGCAAGACCCATGCCTCAAAACCAGAAAAGTAGGCAAAGGTATATGGAACATGAGTCCCTTGTCCTCCGTGGTTAGAAAGAAGCAAGACCTTCCCTCTCTGCTGTTCTGCATACCCTTGAGTTTTGTGCTGTTTCCTCTACTTTTGTTACACAGGCTGCAAAATAAACAATTTTTTATTGTTTGGAATGCTAAATTTATCTGGTACAAAAGGGAAATATTCAGGTTTCCACTTAACTGGTAAGTATAAATGATCAATGAAGAGTTGAAATGGTGGGACTTACTACCAAAATAAGGATGAGTAATTGCAGTGCCTGTCCAGCAGTCTAGCTACTCAGACTCCCTCTTCCCCTGAACTCCACTGCTGGGCCATTCTCCAGGCTCAAATGGCCCATTGTTCCCCATTCATTGTCCTTGCTGTTCTAGCCCGTGGAAATGTGCTAGCATCAGCTGCACTTCCACAACCTGTCCCTCCTCTCCCCCTGTCTGGCTCTCATCTCTGTGCTATTACTCTCAAAGCACTTTCAGATCTCATTTTTCTTCCTAGAAATGTTTATTGCTGGACCTCCTTGCAGGTGAGCAAAGTGAGGGATACAAGACAAGTCAGTCACCCTGCTCACTCACTTGCACCTCCATAAGAAACAAGTGTGAGGCAGATATGCACCAAAGCTAGGAGCCACATTTTCACTTTTTGATTTTTTTTTTTATGATTGCTTTGTGATCAGCAATTGTTTTGTGATTTTATTTTTTGTTTTGGTGTCATTTCCTAACAACAACAGTTGCCTCACCTTTTATGTGACTGACAGGATAAACTTTCTTCTGGAAAAAAATAAGAGCATCCACAAAAACATTTAACTACCTGTTTCATGGATTTCACTCCTCTTTCTTTCCCTCCAGTTTTTTTTACTGTTTTTGTTTTACTATCACTTCTTTCTCTCCCAGCACACAGCACTTGTGACCACCCTCCCACACATTGCAGGTGTCAGCTTATCACCACGCCATGCCTGCAAGCTTCTGAATTCTGCAAGTGGCAATACCCAAAACTGAGCAAGTACAGGAGAATTTCAGGGGGTTGTTTATTTATGCAAATACTATGTTTCTGGCACACATGCTGCAGGGGAATTACTGAGTTCCTCACCCAGGCTACAGCTCAAAACAAAGCAAAAAACCACAGAAGTTTAAAATAACAGAATATAGCCACCTGTACTTTATTTTTTTTTAATCTGTTGAAAAATTTGTTTGTCTAGGTCCTGACGTAAGTTTTGTCCCTGAACCCATCAGTATTATAGAAAACAAGAAGATACCTTTTTCTTCCCAATCATTATATTGTCCTTTTCTTTGTTTCGGCATTTTGAAATGAAACTGAACTAAAATAACCTAAATATTGTCCTAGGACATCATTAATAAATGTAATGGAGTCACAATATATATATGAAAAGTTTCTGGATTAATTCTCCCCTTCTTCTTATCCTCTCTCTTCATTTCTTGTGTTTAAGGGACAGATAACTGCAAATGGAGATTTGCAAAGCAGTGAAGAGGATTGATTTTAATGGCAAATGCATGGCTAATCCCATGCAATGCTTTCAGATTTCAACCCCCACTTCATAGTCAGTGGCTGGAAAAGGCTGCAGAGTTAATCTGTGAGCTAATGCACATGTCTGCTAAGCATTCCTGTTCAGCAGTCATGTGGGCCCTGTGCATCGTGGCCCAGGAGGGCTGGGGATATAGAGGGGCTGCTGCAGGTCTGGCTGCAGCATCACTGCAACCCTCTTCAAGTGGTTTGGGTTGGCCTGGGGAAAAGCCCCCATCTCTTGGCTTCCAGGCTTTAGGACTGGGATGGTGTGCACCCCAAGACTATGTGTGTCCATCAGTGCTTCCCCAGCACAGGCTGCAAGCCTTCTCATGCAGCAGTCCATACACTCATTCAGCTCGTGGCCCCTCTGCTGCCACAGTTTTGGCAGCAGTGCCTTAAACTGGCACATGTAGGTCCCACTGCAACCTGCCCCTTATTGCACTCCCCATGTCTGTCAGAGCCCATCTTAAAATGAACTTTTGCTGCATTTTCTTTGGAGGACGTTAGCTGGCTGATGGGGAGCCCTCACTTAGCTGCATGCCCTGGCATGGTGACTCAAAGCTGCCAGGTAAAGTCACTGTTAATAGCAGAGCAGCAGAAGGCCAGTCTTGTTATGAAATAGGAGCTATGTTGCCTGTTTACAAGTATGGCATTTAATTGTCACTAATAATGCCATTATTATGCCTATATAGAGAGGGTTTTCTCTGATATAAGAAAGCAACAAACGGTATCAGCCTTTTGGTGTACCATGGTATCCACATAAGCTGTGGGGATATTACAGTGTGCATAAATCTTGCATTTGTAGTCTGGCTGGTGTGCAGGTGATGAGGGATGCAAGCAGAGACTGGAGCTCCAGGGAGAGTGCCCAAATCCCAAGGGAAGGATCAGAAGAGACCAAAAGGCTGTGGGAAGTAGTCCCTTGTGCTGTTAATGACAGCTCTGCCTGCTTGCCTCTTCAGTAGCTGCGTCCCTCAGCTGCCAGGGCAGCCCTTAGAGGGCTGTGTGGGGGCTGTGGGGGCTGCTGAGGTGGTGGCACTGCAGGCAGTGGGTGGGCATAACAACCTGCTTCTAGGCTAGCTTTCCCAGAAAACTCACAGGAAACTTCTCCTGCAAGGAGAACCAGGTGAAATGAAATGCTCCCAAGGGCAACTGCAGCAGCAGCTGGCTCCATGTCCCCAGGGTGCTATCTCACCTCTGGCCACGGCAGAAGACCCCAGCCTTGAATTTGCAGGTCTTCCTGCAGGGCCAGAGGAGAGAGTCCCAGGGTCTTCAGGAGAAAGTTGAGCTCACCACCTGGTAACCTGCTGGGATGCACAGAGCCACCAGGCAGAGCTCAAGCAGAAGGGAAAGCAGGAAAACCTGACATCTGCTTCCCACCCAGCTTCCAATGCTCAGATGCTTATAACTACATCAGTGTCCTTGAGGTTTCCATGTCCTCACTCAGATTTGTTTGAGTTCTGCCAGAAGGCTCAAAGTTACTGCAGAAGAGGGATTACTCACAATCAGAAACAGCTGGCTCCCCCTTAGGACTTGTTTCCTTTGGATCTAGGCTTAATATATGCAACTTTTAGCATCTGCACCTTGTTTCCAGATGAAAGGAAGCAGCTACAAAGCTGTGATGGGTAGAGCACAGTTGAATGCTTTAGCAACTTGCTTCCATGTGAAATGAAGTTCCACACACCTCAGAGATGATCCTGAAGCAGGTGTGGAAGATTTTCCATGTCTTTTTTGCACGTTTTTTCACCAGTGAGGTGATGGATGGTATGGTACACAGACAAGCCCAGCTGCTATCACATCTTTATTTTTTAAGTGGATTTTGGTTGTCTTGTTGTATTTGGATTTGTGTTTGATGTACAAGTTTTTTGGCAGATGATTTTGAGTTGTATGGATGCATGAGAGACATGCCACAAATGCCCAGGTGATGGGAGGTTTTGTATGGATGAAGCACAAGATATATGAAGTGTTACAGGCAGAATTACACAAACTGATTATCTGAAAAAAGGATAACTTGTGAATTGCCTTTATCACTTTAAAATATATTTAAGAACAGGGAAATGACTGTGTCAGTGATACCCAAAGTGTTCAACAAAAGCCTCAGTATAATCTTGAAATGTTTTTTCCTGATTGTTGTCAGATGCTAATTAGGGAAACAAATGGGCATTCACCAAGATGTCTGTATTTATTTCAGACTTAATTAAGCTAACCTAGAAACAGGATCAGACAATCATCCAGAGGCTACTCTTTAGCTTGTTGTTCAGCTGGCAGTAGATAACCATTTTGCACCACGTGTTTTAAGATATTGTGATTCAGAACAATCAACTCAGGCTTGCTCTTCAGCAATTTTTGCTCTTCTTTGTGGAGAGACTTTACCTCAGAGTTCAGAGAAGATATATAATCACTCACTGCGAGACAATAAATTATTTTACAAGAACAAATGCTGGTTGCCATGGTTTCCAAGAAGGAGAAAATCCAAGGTCATTCACTGAAAATACTCCACAACAGCCAGCAGTGAGGATACTCCCTCACCCCACCAAATAACCCTCCCTTGTCTGTAGATACATTCCTCCCATCTCCATTGCTATGCAGCTTCCTGTTTAAGCCACAATAACACTGATAAGAACATGATGTGAAAAGCCTGCAGTATGTCTGGAAATAAACAGTCAAACCTGGGTTTACAAGCCTGTGGGATTTCACAGTTGGCTGCTTTCTGGCTCCCCGTGCATCTCCTGGAAAACCCAACCTATCTGCTGCATTTGCCAACCAGAGACTTGCAGGTGCAACTGTGAAACTCTCACCTGAAGGAAAGGCCAGAGTAGCCCCAAATGGATGGGCTGGCATGTGGACAAGCAAATGGAAAAAACACCAGAGATAGGACCCTGCATTTACAGTTATGCTAGTACAAAATGTCAAAAGCTACATTTCATGGCTTAGTCCTCTGGGTCTGAAGTACAAGAAAAATTCTGTTTCTTTCAGTGACTGAGGATTATGGCACCATAACTGCACATGGATGTCTCAGCACTGACCTATATGGTGGTGACAGTAGAAAAGATGGCTTCAAACAAGCAAAATCCAGCTCTGTGACCCTTCAGCATCCCAAGATGCCAGAAGCTTCTCCTTAAATTGGAGCTGCCAGGACAAGTTAAATAATAGATAATATTATTCAGCTGTTTATTGGAAACAACAGATTTTCATTCTTTCATGAGTTTATAGGGTCAGGCAAAACGGAGCCTTTTGTTCATTTGTGTGCACAGATTATGCATTTGTAAAATTATGCCATGGCAAACCACAGTTCACTGAACTTGACTCATGAAAAGTAAATGCAACCATCTAAGGTATGTCCAAAGCCTTATTCGTGTAGCAAGCATACTACCTGCATGATAGGGTGTGTATGTGGTGCCTCAGGTACTAGTGCCATAAAATCAGTGACTCTTGAGTACTTGCTAATTCCCCCTTCTGTCAATTTAAAAACCACAACAACAGCAGCAGCAATGTATTAGATTAGAAGTGACAAGGGAAATGGCTACACTTAAGTGATAGAAGTAACATTTTGCAATGGGCCATTGGCTGCACTGTGTGCACAAATGCAATTGAAATTGCCCAGCCAGCATCTCAGCAACTGAGTATCTTGCGCAGGGGGAAAAGTCTTTGTTATTGGAGCACTGGAGAGTGTATAGGTGCCAATGCAACCAACTCCTTTTTTGACAATTTTTCTGGATCCAGATAGACAAGAATTCTAAGAGTGAGATTAGACCTTCTGCTGCTAACTTGTTATTCAAATCAGAAGAGATCAACGTACAAGTAAATTATAGAGAAAGAGAAGCACAGATGGAGATTCAAGGGTTGAATTTTACAAACGATTTAGGACCAAAGTATTGTTCAAGTTCTGCTTTTAGCATCTAAATTCCCAAAGATCTCCCTAACCCTTCAGCACAACTGTTACCTCTATGGAGACCCTGTTACTGTCACGGCACCACAGTTTTGCCGTAAAACTGCCCAGATGCACAGAGCTGTTTCTGGATTTTTGTACTCTTGCCCCAGTGTAAACAGTTCTTTAATTCACTAACACTTCACTCCCCTTGGGTATTGAGATGTCTGAGCCTAAGTCCCAGTCTTCAGAGGCTTTTATCAGAAGTACAAATATAAATTCCACAACTGGTAAATAATTAGAAATGTTTCTCAGCTGGTACTGGCGAGCAAGTCCATGCACCCAATAGCTGTGACCCTGGCCTGGAAATCTGAACAACACCACTCTCTGTTGCTCTACCTCTGACTCATTATCTGTCCTTGAAGGAATCATGTTGACCTCTCTGTGTTCTGATTTCCTCAGCTTTTAGATAACAATTATATGTTCCCACATTGAAGCTATCGGGTTGTAAAGTGCTTACAATTTCTCTCTGACCCCTTCGTTAAAGTCAGAGGGACCTCTTCTTGTTCATCTGAACAAGAGTTCAGATGCTGACCCCTGTTAATTTCCTCACATAAGTGTCTTTTGATCTGTCTTGTCTATGTTTTCAGCCTCAGGTCTAAATTTTTGAGTGAGTCAGATATATGGGGTTTAACCTGTCATATCCCCAAAAATGCTATTTGGTCCTGAAATCCACTTCACATATATATAGGTACTTCAACTGAATGTACATATTCATCATATTTGTACAGGACTTATTTTTTAAAAATAAAAAGAAAAATAAACAGTAAAGAAAAAGGAAGAAAAGAAAAAAAGAAAAAAGAAGAAAAGAAAAAAAGGAAAATAAGTGAAACCATAAATTTATCAAAAATACTTTGCTAATATATTTTTGGTTTTGCCTGTGGATGTGAAATACTTAAAAATATGCCCCTCTGTTTAAAATGAAACTATTCAATATAGAAGACTAGACTCTACTGTTCAGCAGTACCAGAGTATTCACATGACTTAGAAATCCTTAGAAACAAAGAAGAACACAGTTTCAGGCTGTCTGTGTAATAAAACAGCAAACTATTTTGATCATATATATAGAAATTACTATTTCAGCGTAGACTTTCCTTTCCAAACTTAAAAAGAAAAGAGTTTGATTTCCTTAAGGAGTCTGCAGGGAATCTGTGTTAGGCATTGCAGTGGTACATGCTATGCCAACAGAGCTGGTAATTTTCTTCCCTCTCCTAGTATACATATCTAGATTAAATTCCTGCAGTCTTCCCTTGCTACATTGAAGATTTTTATCAGTTTTCTGCTCACTAAATCACAGCTTTTTCTATGTCAGGCTGTACCACAGTCTGACACAAGCTGAGCTGAGAAGGGGAGTGGCACATGCAGAGACCATCATCACAATGTAATGTTCTTACTTAATGTTTAAAATACCATTTAGGTTGTCTCTATCTTTCCCTTCCACATTGTTCCTATAGAAGTTCTCATTTTCAAAGTCATTATTTTCTCTTTTTCTTTCATGTTTGTCCTTTTCCCGTATTTTTGTTAGCTGGGTTTTTAAAAATTCCTTTTAAAAGCTTTCCATCTCACAACTTAACTTTCCTCTTGATTCAGTCCCTCTGGTGAAATTTTCTCGTTGCAAAATTCCCCTTCCTCAGCATGTACATGTGCACAATCCATGGCATTCCCTGTGCCTTTCCCTCTGCATATTTTCTCACTGTATCTCCAACTTTTCCCTCTCCTCATCCTCAAGGTCACTCCGTTCTCTCCTGCCTGCCCAGCAGCACCTCTCATCTCTCCTCCACACCCCAGCCTCCCTTCTGTTGCTCACCCACACACAAGAAGAGGGCCTGTGAGAAAAAAATAAGCAAATTTTCCAAAGAGATATATAGGTGTATACATACTTTTAATATTTTCCATCTTCTGATTAATCATCATTTGCTTACTATCTATACATGCTGATCTTTTTGAACAGGTTACAGCTGTTTGCCAAAATTGCTCTACTACCAAGAAAGCATGGCAGTATGGCAGTTAAGCAATTAAAAACAAAATGTCTCCCACAGTTTCACAGTAAAAGTAACAGACTACATCTCCCAGCACAGCTTACGGGCATGAAACGAATTCCCACTTCTCAGCCACTCTCTTAGCATGAACTACAGAAACAAAAGTATTTTTCTTCATCACGTTAACTCACTCTTGTTCTCCATGATGGAATTGATGCTGTCATTTTCATCTTTTAAATTTTAGTAATTTAGATGCCAGTGTAATTTATGCTTTCTCTGATCCTACTTTTCTCCCTGGTGGTGGCTTGGGAGAGGAGTTTGCACATGCATATATACAATGCATATGCGTGGAAGATGGTTTTGTGAATTTATCTCTGTTGCATCTAACAGTAGAATAAAAAGCCATGAGAAACCAGCTGGGTCTGACAATTTATTGTACTGATCGTTCACCTATTCTTGTAGGGGAAGGCTGGCACAATGCCATGAAGCAGTCTTGAACTAATAAATATGCTGTGATGTAATAAAAAGGGAAATGTGTTTTCAGTTCCTGCTTCCTACATCAGAAGCCCACATCATGTGGACCAAATCTAATTATATATAAAAATAAGGAAGGAGGAAAGAGCCAGGTATATCTGCTTTATGTCATCTCATAATAAAGGAAAAATCTTCTCATTTCTGATCAACAAGTCAATTCAGAGGAGTATATCATATTAATAAAATCATAAATCCCCAATATTAGTGTAATCTTTTCATATTTGTTTCTCAGCTTCAGTTCAAATGAACTTCAGCTGATTTTAGAGCCAAAAGACAAAATCCTTTTGTGCTTCACATAGAAACATTTTTAGAGTACCAGTAAGGAAAAAGATTAAGCTAGCTGGATATAGAGCATGAGCAAAAGGAGAATCCATCTGTAACCATCTCCTGTCACATCTCATGTGAATTGTAGACTGGTAAAGAAGGGCTGTTTCTGTGATCCAGGCCTTGAGAACTCCTGTAGAGGTATGGAAACATCATCTCTTTAGTTGACTTGATGATCTCATATCAGACCTCAAAATCTTATTCTGTCATTTTATCCCAGATGGTGAATTTCTGGGATGTTTTCAAGATTCACTCTTTCACTGCTGTTTGAACCAACCACTGTTGCTTCCTTTAGCAGCTCGTCTTCTAAAAACTATCCTCTTGCCCTGCTGGCCAAGAATACACATGTTTCTGGGTCCAGAATCCAGGGGGACTGGAAAGGTAAAGGAGTGAATCCCACTTGCTGCTGTACTATCCCAGCTGCCTGGGAATATCTGATGTGGGAACTTGGCTGTGCTTTGCAGTTGAGTTAATTACTGTGAGGTGTAAAGAGCATCTGTAAAAGGCCAGAAGGTCAGGATACTGTGACAGAACATTGGCGGAAACAACAGGAGGAAGCTGTGGACTGGTTAAGAGCCTCTAGGAGACAAGCAATGACATGGGAAAAAATGTTTTAAATCTACATTTAAACAGTGTTTTTATACTGTTTTTATGCCTATGGTTACCTGAAGCCTTCTGCTGGTGGTGCAGATCAGCAGAGTCCAGGAAGTCACCAGGTTTTCCCAAGTGGGAGGGTGCAATCCTATTGTGGGTGGATGCCCTGCCACTGGCAATAAATGAAAGAAAGAGTGAGGAGGCTGCCTAGGAGCTGTTTGGGAACAGTTCTTTGGGCGATGTGAGGGTTTGGGTCACAGGCTCATCAGGGTTTTAGTGGGCTAGCAGAGCTAGCAGAGCCAGCAAAGGTGAAGGTATTAACCAGCACTCATCATCTGCCCAGCGTGGGCATTGTGAGAAAGATGTGGCCCCCAGGGCTCCTGGGCTGTGAGCTGCTCCTCTGAGATGGGCAGCCATGGGGGCAGCAGCAGGGTCTCTGCAGAAGGCAGGGGAAGAGGTCTGCCATCTTCCTAGTTCCCCTCTTTCCTGGTGTGTCTTTTAAGCTGAATATGCAAAGAAAGGCTGCTAAGAGCAGCCTTCTGGGTGCCTGATGAGAATCCCACCCCACTGCCACATTTCGCTGCCCTGTGGCCTGTTGCCTGTGGGTACAAAGCAGAACTCATGGCCCAGACAATCTCCTTTTGTCTCATCCTTCTACAGGCAGCTGTTTTTCTCTTGGCTTTTAAAGGACTTAAGCTGGCATTTATCCTCTGTAATAAAACAAGAAATGCATCCACATTGGCCTCTGTCCAGCATTTTGTCCAGGGGCAGTGAAGAGATCTGTGGTGGGTGCAGCTGGAGGTCAGGCCATGGGGATGGGGAGAAAGGCTGCTTATAAGACATTAATTGCACTGTATGCAACTCTCTCATGTCTTTCCTCCTTCTTTCATGCCCATATTTCTGAAAGGCCAATAACCACCTTATTGTTTCCATCTCTACAGCAATTCCATTCTTTCTGTTGCTCTTTCTTTAGTACATACAAGCTAGAAGCTATTTGGCTATTTGATCTACAGGCTAGAAGCTATTTAGCCTTCAGTGCTCCCTTGGAAGCATTATTTAGTTAATGCTTCATCAGAAATAGAGACACTTGTGCTTGATTTTATACAGTTCGAGATTTTTCTCTGTCTGACCTGCTTTCTTCCAGAACAAAGCCTCAGCCTGAAATGCCGAACTGGAAGGACACAAAGACCTGATGCAAATGGAGATAGTATAAGTCTGATGAAGCTGAAACAAAACCAAACACAGGCCCTGCTTGTCTGAGTGGTTACCCCTTCTTCCTTCTTGCAAATAATAAATGTGCCTCCTGTAATTTTTCTGCTTTTCTGCTGTCTTTATTCTGGCCAGTTCATAAGTTACCTGGCACTGGGGGAAACAATGATATGCACTCCTTGCTGACACTCTATGAAACCTCCTGTTTCAGACAGAAATCAGAGAGCAGGTTTATGTGACATCAATCTCACATCTACCTTTTTGTTGTCCATACTTTCTCTGCTTTCCTGGAGCCTGCCACTCTTCTCCACTAAACTGAAATACATTGAGCTGACTAAGTGGATGTTCACCACCTATCTCCCCTTAGACCACTAAGGTTTGAAATGACAAGAGGTTTTGTTAAGAACATGTAGGATTACTCAAGATGCTCCATCTTGGCTTAAAACCAAAAGCAAAGGGAGTTGAATTATGGTCTGTAGATCCATGTGAGGCTAGAGAGATGGGGCTGAGTATGGAAAATCACGTCACTCTGTATAAACATTAACAGCCTCCTCATATCTGTTGGAACAAGTTCAATGAGGTCATGGATTAGCTCACAACATTTTCCTATTCCATACTGAAATTCTATTTAACAAAATATTAAATAAACATACATACAAGTGTGTTTCCAAGCCAAAAAATACATGATCTCCAGGTTAAGAAACTGGAGACCTGGGAAAGGAGAGCCTTTGTTCTTGGACCTTTCTTACTGTATAAAACAGATGATTCCTTCTATTCTCACTTGACAAGACTTCTTGTGAGATCTTGACTCATCCACAGTTAAATGCTTTGTCTGTACTTCTTACTCTCATTGCTGTCTAGAAAACCAGCTAAATTTTCAGGAAATCTATGTATAATATCATGAACATCCTTGGCAAATGAGGCAGAAACTGACACTTGCTGGTTGAATGTTGCTCTGAGGCTGTGTGAAAATACCAAACACTCCTGTGCATTTTTCACGGCTCATGTAAACAAAGTTAGCACTTGCATCCATATTGCCATTCCAGGTAAGCTTTCAATTAATATGGATGCCCTTTTACATAAAAATCTCAAAGACAACTCTCCAGGAAAGGGTCTATTCCTACATTCAGACTCCCTCCTAGTTACTGTAATGACTCTAGATTAAGATGTTATCAACCTGAAATGCCAACAACGTTGGCAAGCAGCCAAGTTGGGATACACAAGTGAATTTGGGTATGAATAAAACTGTTTAACTTAAAATCTCACATGCTGGGAAGAGAGGGAAAACAAATAGCAAGCCTGCTGTGTAATAAATCCATTCCACTGAGTTACTGCACAGAGAGAACTGGGTGCATATTTATCATATACCCTCTTTGTATTAGGTCTGTTTATTTCATATTTTTTCTGTGGCCTAATCGTCTCTTAGAAGCCCCTATTTTGTTCATCTTTATTACTATTAATGAAATATGACTCTAGCAGTGATTTGGAACAAGGCATGAAGCTTCCAACATGACTGGAGGACAGGGACATGATATCAGTGGCTTGAATGATTGACTGGTTCCCATAGAAAGAAAGCTCTGTCACATCCCTCCAAGGTGGACAGGAGAGGTTATCATTCAAAAGGCCCTATCACACTGCCCTGTAAATTGATACTGGCTTGTGTGAAGTACTTCACCTACAATTGCAACACTGAAGTGAAACATGGTGAAATATCTCAGCATTGTGCAAGATGGATCATTGCTGCCCCTAGGACAGCAATTCTGCACTCAGACAAAGTGTAACTCAGTTCCCCACACCAAACTGCCTTTGCTCCAGAACCATGGAGTAGTTGTCCTTGGGAAGTGAAGAGGACTATTTTTTTCAGGGATTGATTTCAGTGAGTCTCCACCTTTAGCCAGAGTAATCAGTCTAAAAATCAGGAGTTGTTAAAAAGACACATAAGGATGAAAATGCAGCTATCTTGTAATGTGGCTGACATAATGTTCTTGCATCTCTTACAGTTAGCAGGAAGCAAGAGGGTTTGTGATGTATAAATTACAATTTAATCATTACTTCAACAAAGATCAGGTGTATTTACTTTGTACGAAATATATATGCTTTTTTGTCACTTTTTAATCTTAAAATAAAGGCTGAAAGGTAAGTTCTGAGTTGAGTACTTAGAGATACCCACTGAGACTTCAGCATCAAATTAATCACTGACATAAGCATGTCACTCCATGATTCTAGGATGCTGCTAGTTTTGTGTGTAGTTTGACACATGTCTGGTTCCAAACAGAGGCGTCCCAGTCTTCCCTGCAGTTGAACTCCTGGAAGCTGAGCAGACACTGGTGAGTGTGCATGTGTTTGCTACAAGCCTTGCTAGACCCATGCCTGAGAACAACTTTATCTGCATTATGAGTAGAGGAGGAGGCAAAAACACAGCCTGCCAATTTGATGCAGCTGTGCTATGTAGGAGTCTGATTTGCTTTTGTGCAGATGAATTATACAGCCAAGGCATTTCCAGCTCTTGGCACAGGCTGCTGAAGCATGCACAAGCTTAGTATTTCTTTGCTTCCAGCAAGGACTATCCTTATGAGCTGGAAAAATGCAATCTATAGGGGAGTCCAAAGACTGTCTCTAAGTCTGACTCACAGATTAGAACTGATTCTCCCTGAAAAAGAGGTAGAAAAGTCCTTTCAACACCAAACAATTAGCTCTCCTCCCAGGACAGTGCCCATTGCAATTGACTAGTCTTTATGCCTTGGGCAGAAGAGATGTAGTCTCCTTCACCCTGATTTTCTGGTTCACCTATGACTTGAATTGGCACAAATCCTTTTAAGCACCTTCAGTAAACTTGTTTTTTGATAAATACTTGAGGGCAATGACTCTCTCAAAGTAGAAGATCATTAAAATCTACCTGTCAAAGACTACTTGTTTTGGATGAAGTCTATGTTTGCTTTGAATATACTGGCTCTGTGCCCAATAAACAGTGAAGCCTTCATATTCAAGGTCTCATATAGTGGAGGGAAAAGGGAGCTCTGTCTCACTTGTCATGATGTGTTCTGCCTAGCCTGTCCCATGCTTCAGACAAAGAAAATATAAGAGTCACCTAAAACCTTCAGGGTTGTGGAAAAATAGCTGTGGACAAATACAGAATTCAGCCAGTCTTGGAACTTACAATTACTTGGATCTCAATTTGATCTAGCTACTTCACAGATTTGAGGATTATGTATGAGGTTAAGCATGTGTCACCTGTGCTAATCTCTAGTTTGGAAAGGAAAAAATTAATTGCAGCATACTCAGAGAACAAAACCTCTCTGGCACACTAATGTCAGCAGCAACTTGAATCTTGCTTGTTCTAGATATTGGGATTTTTTTTTCCTTTTTTTCCTTTTTTCTTTCTTTTCTTAGAGGGGCCCCCATGTTGAATAGCATCTTCTGACAATGATGCAGATAAAGTGAATATTCTTGTAGCTTAACCCAGAGACTGAATTCCCAGGAAGTATTTAGATCTTGGATGACTAGGATGTTTTGTTGAACATGTCACACTAACACACTAATGCATGCAAACAATCCATTGAGTTCATAAAGTTTGAAAAAGCATTAACAAAGGACAGATGATGCAAGACAGGGAAAAAAAGGAGCAATTTGTTTTCTCAATACAGTTGATAGATGCTTGGAAATTAAACATGACATACTTGCTGGAAGCCAAAATCTTCCATTGTCCTGATGATCTCCCTCTCTGTTTGCTTTCTTTTCCCCATTACAAATGAAATGTTGGAGGAACTGGTATATTTAATAACTTATTGTTGTGTCACTGTTCTACTGAAATCCTGCAAGAGTTTCAATTTTTTTTTCTTTGCCTGCTTAGGATCAGACCATTATACTGATATGGAAGCTGGGATATAAGGGAAGCAGAAAAAAATGCACTTATCAGAACCACTCAATAAGGACAGAAGCACTGCCCAAATCCTTCTCTTTCACATAATTCTACTGAAGCCTTTGTGGGAGCATCCTCAGGGAAGGGAAGAACCTTGACACCAGGAAGGAATTGGTTCTGCACTACATAGCTTTAGTCCATATCAGGATGAAAATTAACTTAGCAATAGTGTTGAGGACAGCTGATTGGCTTACAGATGCCTTCTCCCTTCCATTCTATTTCTTATGACTGCAACTGTCAACCATTGGGACACTTAAGTTGATAGAAAGTCAGCAGATGGAGTTTGCCAAGCAAATTCCCCTCTTCTAACAGAGGCATTGACTGTGAAGCAATTGTGGATGTGGTATTTGTTTTGTTGTTCGTTTGTTAGTTTTTATGTGTGTGCTTTTTTCACCAGAATTACGGAAGAGTTCAAATTAAACAGATTCAGAACTGAGAATTTCTTAACTGGTTGGAAATAATGGCTGAGTTAGAAATGTTACCCTAAAGCACCTCAGTTATTTTTATTCAAAAATCTAGCTGCTTTGTGAAATAGAGAGAGTTATTCCAGTCTACCTGAAGAAATAACACATGCACAGACTTAGACTAGTTTAGGGCCTCGACTAGTTCTGACAGTGTTTACTGTTGTGTTCTGTCAGTGTTTACTGAAAACTAATGACAAGTACAAATGTTGCAAGATGCTTTTCCATGTCATGTGCATTTTAAATATTGCTCCATGACTCTACATTGTGAATAGAAATCCATCCTGTTCTTTCCAGAACTTTTATATTTGATGCCTTAGTGTAAAATCTCCTAAAAAGGCTGCATGCTGCAGAGACAGGATCCAGAGCTGCCTGATTGTGGGGCAGCATTTTAGGAGGCAGCACTTTGAGGGTGACCTTCAAAGATGTGATTTTTGTGACTATTTTCTGATCTACATTCCCTTTTTTAAGGCAGCTGGCTGTGACACCCCATCCTTAAGGAGAAGGAACACTCAAGATTCACAGATTCTCATGGTCAAAAGGAACAACAAAAATCAGAGGGTCCATGAAAGCACACAGATTTCATTAGTAAATTACATACTGGGCATGGAAATTGATACCTTAGTTTCTGACCTATGTAAGCACAGGCCAAGGAAGGAAGGAAGGAAGGAAAGAAGGATTCAGCAGTCCTGGTGGCTCCAGCATTGATCCAGCCAACGGCCCCAGGAGGTATCACCTAGGCTTGTTGGGGGTACCTTTTTATAGACAGGTTTTCCCCACCCTGGAGCTAAGTTCCTTACTTTCTATGCAAATACACAGAAAGCACAGTTCATTCTTTCAGACCTTTCTGGAATTCTAGATTCCTCCCCTACAGTCCATTCCCATGTCTCTGTTTCATTCCTGCATTTGAGTTGTACCTGTACCTGTGCTTATCTGTGGGAGCCATAACAAGGATGTTTGTCCCAGAAATGTGCTGCCCTACCTCCGCATGGCCCCTTGTCCAGTCACATATTTTTCTTTCTTGCAGTTTGTTGTTACCAACAATTCTTGGCTGGCTCCACAGTCTATCAGTTTGAGACAAAAACACCAGTCTCCTTATCTTCTCTTCTACTGGGACAAAACCTCTGTTTATTCCTTGCTTTATTCTTTTCTTACTGATTATTTAAAACCATAAACAAAACAGTGATCAGTGAAGAGTTAAACTAGGCACCTAGATGAACTGCAGTCTAATCCCATCTGCTCTGCTGGAGGCTTCCAGTGCATCTGGGTGAGATCAGGGAAGGGGATTCAACGGTCTTGCATCCCAGTCCTGTGGCTGCACAATATAGTCCTTCTTTTCAACTGTCTAGACCTCCTTGGTTACTTACTTGGATCTGAGAGCTTTGCCTTAAACGGTCTTAAAACATTAACAAGGGAACACTCTGGAGGTTGTTTGAATGGCTGTTCACAAAACTTGGCAGCAGACTTCCTCTATGACACAGTATACAAACAAGTGAATCAAGACCTTTGAATCCCTTATCCTTTCCACAAGTGTCCCCTCTTTCCCCTGTGTCCCCTCTTCCCTTTGCACCCTTAGTAAGATTAATTCTTTGTCATAATTCAAGTGGTTACTTGCTAGTAGATTATAAATTCCTGCTGAGTATCCTTGCTCAAATACATTAATATATTTGTTGATGTATACAGGCAGCAAATGCTTAACTTCTTTTTGTACTTCATGAACCTCTGTCTGGAAATACAATGCAAAACATTCAGGGCAACAAAATTATGCCTCCAGTGTGGAGCAAATCTGGTAAAAGCAACCTAGACAGAGCTGCTCTTCTTCTGATGCTATTTTAGTATGCTGATTTCTTCAGCTACTAACCTGTGTATAAGAGTAGACTATTTCTTTTAATGATGACCATAAACATGGAAGACAACTTGTTCTTCTCAGAGAAGGGACTCACTGGTTGTGGTTAGGTTTTCCACTTTTCCTTGCAATTACAAAAAATAATGATAAAATAGCACAGTTCTCTATCTATGACTGTAGTCATTGAGTGAATGATAAAGGGCATACACTGTACATCTGGCTTAAAATGATGCTCAGATTACCGTGTTATATGGGAAATGGTAGAAGACAGGGGTGCTAACTGAAGTTAATGAAGTTATAGCACAGTGACTAAACTATGGAGCTGAAAACGGTGGCAATAAAGGAATGGCTCTATCTTTAGCAGAGAGTAATATGCAACATAAATCTCATGTATGCCACCAGTCAAATATTTAGAGTTCCTACACAGAGAGGAGCAGCATATAATGTTCTCTCTTTTTCTGGCAGAAAACACTGAGTCCATGCTAAACAACACCTGTGCCAGTGAAATAAGCACCAGCATTTCACATAAATCTACACCTGAGATCTTTCTTTTATTCGCTGAAGTAGCAGGGCTATCGGAGAGTACAGAGAAGCACAGTTAAAAAGTCAGTACACAATAGAAGCTGCTGTAGGGGCTGAACCTGTCAAGGTCTGTGCAAGGAGTCACTGAGCCTTTGGAGAAGGAGCTATCATGAGAAAGGTCTCCCAAGCCCTTTGGGTGACCCTTCTGTTTTCTGTGGCTTTGTTTCTCAATATTACTTGGAGGAAGTATGTTTTAATCACTTATAAAGCCATGGATCTGATGCTTCTTAGACATGGCATAGAAACACGTTTTCTGCTACCACTCACTAATATAAAATACTTCAACTTATATAAT
>VZTT01066996.1:39093-54952 GCA_013400855.1 Buphagus erythrorhynchus
AGAATATCCCGCAGAAAAGCTCCATCTGAGCTGGCTTGCACAACCCACCCAGTTAACCTTGGCAGAAAGTGCAGAGACCCTCTGCACTCATGGAGGACAACACAAGATGTGCAATGTGGTCAGAGAATAGTGTTGGAAAATTTTAATCCAGAAAGCATTTGCATTTGATTACATTTCACAAAAACACCTATAATTCACAAAAGTACTTTGGTTAAGAAAAAAATAAGATCATCTGTTCAAGCTGATCTTGTTTTACAAGATGTAAAGATGCTTTCATGCTGGGTTCATCTATGCCTGCTGCTTTCCCTGATNCAGCATTAAGGTCATGTTAAATGTCAGTAGATGGGGATACTTGCATTGAGGCATTGAAGTTATCCACCTCTCAGGGAAAGAGGTGGAAAGTATTTTATTGAACACTCTGTCAAGCTCCATGGTAGTGAGTCTCACTGGTAGGTAGATAGTACCAGTTAGGAGAGGTGAAGGACAGAGCTCCTGTCAGAACATGAGGAAGTGTTTAGGTTAGTGACTGCAGTTGCCTGGCTGTTTTCAGTTGCATTCTTGGCTATAGAATTTAGTATGCCAGAGGAGAAGGCTAAGCCTGGATGAATCTTGACCTTGAATAATGTGTTAAGAGCATGTATGAAATGCACCTTCCCCTCTGCTCTGACAGCACTGATAAATTGGTGGATCTGTGAAATCAAGTGATGAGGCACTCTTAAGAGCTTTATCATGGGATATCTCTGTTGTACAGAGAAAGACAGCAAAGATTTTAACCTTTACACGGACAGAACCTAGCCAGTGACAAGAAATACCAGTTTCTCATCTGTACACATGGCCTGTATATAGCTTTAATTTCCAGAAGTCCTGAAGAAAATGGCTGTATGCTTTGATTTCTGTGCATTTGCCTTCTCCATATAAATTCTGTAATGCATACCAGGAGTTGGCTAAAAGCATAACAAATAGGGAAAGACATACTTTAGCATGGTGGTGGCTGAATTATATTCCCATGAGATCTTACGTGTAAAACCAACTTCTGAAGCGTTTTGTATACGTGAGAGTTTCAGCCTCAACACTGCAGCAGGCAACTAGTTAATGCAGGTAAACAAGTAATTCCCTGACATCGTAAGTTTTTCCAGAAACAGTGTCATTCTGTTTTATTTTCATACCAGCTTTGAATAGTAAAGACTTAACATACAAGTTATCCTTACATTCCATCTGTTCTTTACTCACTGCCTTCCACTTACTTTCTTCTTCATGAAAACACTAAAATATTATTTAAATCACAAAATCATCCAGGCTGGAAGAGACCTTCAAAATCATCCAGTCCAGTCATCCACAAGCACTACACCTGTCACTCCTACACCACTAAAATGCATCACCAGATCCAGATGCCTNGCCTCCTTTCGGGCAGTAGTAGAGAGCAATGAGGTGCACCCTGAGCCTCCTCAAGACTAAACAAACCAAGCTCTCACAAGTATTCCTCATATGTCATGTTCTAAAGTTTTTGTGAGCTGTGCCTTCTCTGGGCACACTCCAGGAACTCAGTGTCTGTTTTAAAGTGAGGAGTCCAGACACAAGACAAGATACTAATTCTAAATTTTTACCTTATTAACCAATTATTTACTAATAACGTTTTTTGCTAAAGTATTTTAAGATGTCAAGCTATTTCACAAGTTGAATCACAACTTGAATGGGTTTATCAATACACAGACTCTGCTCTAAGTTTTAATGCAATGGACATAACTGTAGCTAAGGAAATGGAAAGTGTGATTAATTTTTCTACACTAAATAACTTACTTGCTTGGAAAAGGGCTTAGATTTTGGACTCTTGTTGCACATGTGTAGTAATACAAAAGCACTTGGAAGTTGCATAGTTCTTTAAACTCAGCAAGTGACACCTTCTCTGCAAGAACAAGCGCAGTATTGATTGTACTATCAGTAGAAGCCAGCAACATGCCAAAGGAGCAAGAAGACTGGAAAGCTAGTAAAATGAAAAACAAAATACTTCTTGAAGTCTTACTTGGCAGTAAAAGCTGCATTGTCCCCTGCAGCCCCCATGATTCAGAACATTTGAGACAATAGAATGAAAGATTTTTTGTAAGAACACCACACTAGCAAGGACTGTTCCCCAAGCAACTTCTCCTAGTGTCACAGGACTGGATCTATTTTATAGCATTAAGACCACGCTCTAAGCCCATGGCATTGCTGTTTCCCCTTTTCTTCAGTCATGTTCTCCATTTCCTTCTCCTGACAGGGACTTGGACAAGACCTAGGGAACCTTACAAGTAAATCAAGAATGCAGAGCTAAAAATGGTAAAAGGGTAATGGGTAATATCCCATCACACTTGGTGATTTTGCATTCACTGAAATAAAAAGACCTCATCTCCTCTTCCAGATAAACTGAATTATTAAGTACATATTGGCAGAAAGATCATTCTTCCATTTTGGTTTATATACAAAACAGTCAACATCTTTCCTCCCACTCCTCTCAAAAGTCACAAACTGAACCCAAACAAATCTCTTAAACTACTACTTCAAGTTAAATATTAAGTAGGGAGTAGAGCAAAAATGAGTTCTATTTTAGAGAATATCACTGCATAATAACATCTTCATGGATGCACTATAAAAGTCTTCTTCACAGCAAAGCTACTAGCATAAAAAGCAAATAAACCTAGTGCAAACAGTGAATTAACTGTCATACAATGAGATGGCAAATTTATATAGTTAAAAATATAAGTTTAGAGTCAATGTAATTTGGTATAGTTTCACAAATCTGTGCAGTAAGAATCTTTCAGAAATTCAAAACTATGTTTCTGTTTTTCTGTAAGTCACAGTCCAGCAGAATATATGTCTTGCTCCTAAAATAGAGAACTTGCTGATAATCTGAACTGTCATTCCACTGCTTGATGAGGTGGAAAACTTGACACCTGTGCCAATTTCATTTGAGGAATAAGTCATTGTAATCCTCAGTCCTATATCCAAGTCTATATACCCCTGATTTGTGCATTAAGCAAACACTACAGATGAGTGTTTGAGGTTGGGGCCAGCATTTTTTCAGTTAGGAAAAAAATGGTATCTCTGAAGCTATGTGATATTATCTCCAAAAAGAAGTATGGTATACTTACTTTTTGTTACCAGTAGACCTGATATTCAAGACATTTCCAATAAAATTGTAAATAACAGCTTCCTGACACAGGTGATTGGGGAGCCAAGAAAAAAGATGCTAAGCTGGACCAGATACTTACAAACCAGAAGGAACTAGTTGGGAATACGATGTCTGGTGGCACCCTTGACTGCAGTGACCATGAGATGGCAGATATCCTGAGATATCAGGATCCTGAAAGAGACTAGCAGAGCAAATAGCAGAATCACAGCCTTGGACTTCTGGAGCGCAGAATGTAACCACTTTAGAGATCTGCATGGAAAAATCCCAGGGAGACAGCCCTGGAGAGAGAAGGAGTCCAGGAGAGTTACTGGGCTCCAAGCTCAACAATGATTCCTGCCAACAAGCAGAACCAGAGGACAGGAGGCCGCATGGTTGAGCAAGGAGCTCCTAACTTGACATCTCCATAAAAAGGTGTATAGGAGGTGGGAGGTGGGGCAGATGGCCCAGGAGAACTACAGAAATTCTGTGTGGCTGTGGGAGGATGGGTTCAGGAAAGCCAAAGCTCATTTGGGGTTGAATATGGCAACACATGTGAACACCAACATGGAAGGTTTTCACAAGGACATCAAGCAGCAAAACAAAGGCCAGAGAAAATGTGGCCCCACTGCTGAAGTGGGCAGGGAGCATGAGTTAAAAAAGTTGTGGAGAAGCCTGATGTTCTCAAAGCCCTGCTTCTTTCTTTCTTTATACCCTCAGTATTCCAGGCTTCTAAGACCAGTGGTAAAGTCCAGAGTGATATATGATCACCCTCAGTAGACATCAAGCAGGTTAGAAGTAATTTTAAAAGAGGGGGACCTACCCTTCATCCATGATGTGATAGAGCAAGTAATCCTAGAAACCATTTACAGACAAGGATGTGACTGGGGGTAGTTGGAATGGGTTTGTGGAGGGGAAATCAAGTCTGATCAACCTGACTGCTCTCTGCAAAGTGGTTACTTTCTTGATGCACATGGAAAGAGAAGTGGATAGTGCTCTTTTGCACTTCACCAGGATGTCCATGTGTCCACCTCCTAACATCCAGGGTAAGACTGGAATGGTAGGTAGAGAATAAAGATAAATGGTGCTCAACTCCTCTTGGTCACATCCCTTGAAGGAACAAGAGGAAAATGACAAAAATTTAACTACATGAAACTTCACTGAAACATGAGACAAACCTTAGGGGTTTTTTCCATGAGTGTGGTCAAACACTGTAACAGATTGCCCAGAGAGGTTGTGGAGTCTCCACCCTTGGAGATATTCCTGTGTTTCTTGACACACCTCTCAGTAAGCTGCCAGGGCTGACCTGCTTCAAGCAGGGGCTTGGACAGGACAATCTTCATCAATAACCCCCAACCTCAACAGTTGTACATTCCTTTAATCAGGATAATATGTTTATAAACTTGCAATAAGATCTAAACTCAGTGAAGGTTATTCTTTCAGACTTTGCTTCAAGCAATAAAATGTAAAAGGTAAGCAGTACCTACTCCCCCAGAGGCTTTCTTTTTGTCTCAGAGAAAAGTGACCATGGCAACATTTTAAGACACCTGGTGGAGGACAGTGGGTTGGGACAGAGGTCCCAAATTCAGATGCTTCTACTGTTCCAGTTTCCAACAACTTTTTGACCAAAATCTTCCAAACATGTACTTGAGTACTTAATGAAAAGGCATGTAAGCAGCTGCTAGTAATCATAGTGAATAAAGTAAAAAATCTAAGTCTTGCAGAATCAGGGCTATGCAATATTACTTGAGCCTGTAATACAATTATTTGTCTCCTTGCAAGCTTGAAAATATTTCTGACCTGGCAAGGATAGTCTGCACTCCACAGATGAAAACTGTCATGAGTACAAAGCAATGTTGTGCTCTGGCATGTTTCCTGGGTTTTTTTGAAGGGTTGTGGATATAATGTCAACAGAATTTCATATGGGGGCCACTTTCTGGTTTATCAAAAGGTCTTCCATCCTCCTTAATTGCAATATTTGACTTTATTTTTTCTAAACCTTAGATTAAAAAGGCCTAATTTCTTTTTGCAGTCTGTATCTTAGAGGACAAAGAATTTGTCAAGATACACAGTCTTCACTTTATTTTGTCTATCAGTCTGCTATGTGGCCTTGAGCAAGTTATTTCATCATCTGAACTGTCTTTGTAAAATGGGGACAGCAATACTAGAATGCTTTTAAAAGAGCTTTCAGATGTACTTCATGTAGAACCCAGAAAGTAAGAACTGAACATGCTGTGCATTAGTGCCAAAGATGCAGCTCCTCTGTACCTGGGAAGATCAAAAACTCTCTGTCTGACACATTAATCAATTCCAGTAGAGATAAGAAGATATTAATGTCATTATACAAGGCATTGGCAACATTTCCTCAGCACACTGTGCAAAGAAAGATTCTAAACTGAGAAAGGTAGAGGACTGGAAAAATTATTGAGAAGAAGGAACCTAAATTACTTTGACTTGTTTAGCATAGTAAAACCTTTGCTTTCTTAAAAGGTTTTGGCTTCTCAAGAGAAATACACAAGAAGTGAGGAGATCTGAAAAAAAAATAGAGAGAAGAAATCAATTAACCATTGTTGGCATGGGAACAAAGGGCCAGTGCCCACAGAACTAAACCCAAAATGAAATGTTTCCCCTTTCCAGACAATTGAGGTTATGTGTGCTTAGGCGAATAGCATAATGAGATCACAGAGAAGCACCTGGTTGCTTTATAGTATTGCATGTTGTGGTTACTGGTGATGCCTGGTGCAGGTCTCAGTTACAGGAGAGTATGTGTTATGGATCTATATTTTCCGTCCCCCTGTATCTCCTGTTTGCTATTCCTTCTCACTCCCCAAATCTACACCAGTCTCCTACTTTTACCTGCAGGCAGTAGTGGCACTCAACTGAGCAAAGGTAATTCAGGGGCTTCCCAACCCATGCTATATTTCAAACCATGGTGTGATAATATTTTTTAATAAACTGTCTCAAAAATGATGTGTGAGAGAGACACAGAACTATTTGAATGAGGTTTGTAGGCACTGAATAATATTCTGCAATAAATGGTGAAAGCTTTTAACTGTAACTAAATCCACTGGAAATTTAATTTTTAAATGTGTTGCCAAGAAGGAAAAACTTTTCTACGTATGTTTTGTCTGTGCCAAACTATTTGCACTAATCCATATAAAACAGGCTTGTGTGATGGCTAGGATTTACTTTCAAAGTTGATAAAATAAAAAGCAGATGGGATAAATGTAGCTGACACAGATGTGGCTTCTATTTCTTCATAATCTGCCTGCCTTTGAGCAAACTGTAACATAGATGGTGAGATGCTGGATCCTGTCCAATAATGAAAAACTCTCCTCAAAGCTACAGTATGCTTTCAAGCTGAAAACTAGTCTGTGCTCTGAAAAACCTGCTTTCACAGTCTTGGTTAACTCTGTCATTGCTGGCTTTACAGTAGACAAGGCCTAGGACTTCTATGGAGAGAAACATGCATTCTCCTCTGCTCTTACCCAAACAGCTGGAGCAGTGGCTATCACAGCAGATGTGGGAGGCAGTGTCTGAGGAGCAGCTCATGTGACCCATGTGCAGTGGGACCCTCAGAAGTGCACAATTCCATCCCCACACAAAAATGGAACAGTGAGGAGAAAATGAGAGGCTGGAGAGCAAAATTACAGAAGACATCTAGTCCAGTCTCCCTACTCACAGAAGGGTCAGCTCAAGCAGGTTGCTGAGATTTGTGTTCAGCAGAATTTTGCATTCTTTCACTGATGGAGACTCCACAGGAAACAACATCAGGCAACTCCCTCAGCATTCACTGCCTCCCATCAGAACCCATGGATTTCACAGAGTCACAGAATATTCTGGGTTGGAAGGGATCCACAAGGATCATCAAGTCCAAATCTTATGTGAGCAGACCATACAGGGATCAAACCCACAGCTCTGGCATTATCAACACCATTATTTGTGTAAGCCTAGTTTGTTTAATGTTTCCTAACCTGGCGGTCCTCCATCAGGGGTGAGTCTACATTGCCCTGGGCTTTCCCCTTTGTCTCAGGGACTGGAGTCCTGGAGACTGAGGCAGAGAAGGCACAGAGCAACTTTGCCTTTTCTGTATTGTTTTCAATCAAATCCCTGGTCCATATACACACAGATCCATATTCGGTATAGGATTCCCTTTACTCCTGAGGACCCTTTTTAGAAATCTTTCTTTCTTACCTTCATATCCTCTGCCATATTCAACCCCAAATGAGCTTTGGCTTTCCTGAACCCATCCTCCCACAGCCACACAGAATTTCTGTAGTTCTCCTGGGCCATCTGCCCCTCCTTCCATCTCCTGTACACCTCCTTTTTATGGAGATGTCAAGTTAGGAGCTCCTTGCTCAACCACCTGGCCTCCTGTCCTCTGGTTCTGCTTGTTGGCAGGAATCATTGTTGAGCTTGGAGCCCAGTAACTCTCCTGGACTCCTTCTCTCTCCAGGGCTGTCTCCCTGGGATTTTTCCATGCAGATCTCTAAAGTGGTTACATTCTGCGCTCCAGAAGTCCAAGGCTGTGATTCTGCTATTTGCTCTGCTAGTCTCTCTCAGGATCCTGGCATCTGCCATTTTAATATCTCCCAGAGAATATGTGATAAGAGGTGACAAGATGATATATTTAGATTATTTTATGACCTATACAATAAGGACTTCTGAATAAACTAAACCAGCTCTTAAACATTCATCAAATGACACCAAATGAATGAGTTCTGTTTACAGCAGTACTTCCAGTGCCTGTGTTACTGCACCCTGAAAGCAAATGCAGAAAATCCCCAATTTCTTTGTTTGCTGCATTTGGACTTCTTCTTCTTGTCTCTTCTTTGCATAGACATTTCTAAGCCACACACCTTCTCACCAGCTGTACCAGGTTTACAACAACATGTAAAGTGAAGGCACCTTTCTCACCTGTGATTCACTGCATTTCTTTGCTGAAGGGGACAAATGCTTGTTGCAAGGGTCTTCACTCTCCAGGACTTGCCCTTTGGCTGAGCAAATATCCAGTCCTTTGAAAGGCCTGACATAAGTGCATATCTGCCTGGCTTCTTGCCACAAACCATGTCATTACATAGCTTTGCAGCTGGTCAGGTGAGAAAGGAGATGTATAGCTACAAAACACATGTAATTCACCCCACTGCACTACTTTGTTTCTCTGTCCATCTGGGATGTGGATTAACTGCTGTAGCAATTGAATTGCTTTTGAATAGCCTTCTGCATAGCAGAAGACATTAAAAGATCACATCAATTTTTGTGCTCTTGCAGAATGACAGGACAGGAAGGTGTTCTCCCTATTATGACAGCTGCCAGCACTTTTCATCCTGATGTCATTGATTTTTAGCACATTTTCATGCCCTCTTTCAGATGTGTCTTTGGAGTTAGTGCATATTGCCAGTTAATATGCTGGATGTAAAGAGGAAACTTCCAGTCTCAGCCATATTACTGGGTGTCACTATCTCATGTCACTGACTTTGCATGCTTCACTTGGATTACGCTTTGTCAGCCCTGGGCTTTTCCCTTCTCCCAGCCAGTATGCAGTGAAGCTGTGACACAAGCCAGAGGCTAGGATCTGGTTTAGTCTTGCCTGCCACCCTACAAGAGCACCAGTGACAGGCTTTCTGTCCAGAAGTATTTCAGGTTGCTGTAGATGAGTGTGTCACCAGCACTTACTTAACGGTCCTGTAGTTCAACAGCAGAAATAATCTGAAGACAGACCTCATTTAGTTTATCTCTGATATTTTAAAGCTTAATCCCCAAATTATTTTTTTCTCCTCTCAGTTACAAAGCCTTGTAGATCTACATACAAACTAGTTCAGAATAGAAATGGTGGAACCAAATTCACAAAAGCTTTTTTTTTCACATATAGTTGGTACTATTCAGTCACTGTCAAAGTCAGAGGCAGTCACCTTTGCACTCAGACCCAAGCAAGACTACAGAGATAATCAAAGCACAGAATTACCTAGTGGGAGGGATGGATTGCCAGGTCTACCAATTCATTAGTGAAAAGAAATTTTATGGATAATGGTTGGTATTCAATACTATTCATTGGCTTTGAAAAAAGAAAGTGCCTTTAAAGAGTTTAAGAGTCTGCCGTAGGCATAAAAATCTCTCTACTAGCACATCTTTAGGAATAAAAGGAAAGAAAGACAATTTTGACATCCTTCTCTTGTAAAGGAGTTGCAGCTAAAGGTTAGTGTTTAAAAATACACTTTACCAGCAGCCAACTGACAGTAGCTAGAAGACCAAGATGTTTAATTCTATGTCTTGTAGTCACTGCGCGGTGTAGTGTATTTCCAGTCATACACAGGAATCAGCGTTGTTGATTTGAAGGCAGCTCTGGAAGTAATACATGGGTTCTGCAACAACCAGCATGGTGTTGGCACCAGACTGATGTCTCTTGCAAAGTCAAAGTCAAGTCTTGGGCCAGCCCCAAGCTCCATCACTGTTTGGTGAAAGTTGCTCCAATGAAAGCCTCCAGAACCACTAGCCTGGACCTTTTTTAAATTAAAGTGGTTTTTGGTCTGCTGGGGATGTTAATACAAGAGACAGACAGAGCCAGGGCTCAAATTAATCCCAGACAAGGTTGGTTTAACATGCCAAAGAAGTGATGAAAGAAAAGAGTTTTCTCTCCCTCTCCCACTGTGATCTCACAGAACTGTGCTATACACATAAAATCCAGCCCTCTTTATTCAGAAACAAAGACAGAGAGATGTTAGTGTTTCTATAATGGTAAAGCACTGTGTGCATTCAAATAACCAAGGTTTTTCCATTTCTGCTGATCTGGGGATGGGGAGAGTGCCAGGTGTGTTAGTTGTCACCTGGTTTTGCTCAGTGCTACTCACAACACTCCAACACAGATGGGGTGAGAAAAGGAGTGTGAGAAGGCTGCTCTTGTCTTTATGGAGACAGCTTTTAGTAAACATATATCAACATAGATATACCCTTAAAGCCTCGGGATAGATGAGTAAGGCCAAAATTAAATCTCCTAGGAAGTCAGATTAAATTCACTCTTCTTCATGAAGTCAAATATTTTCAAAGCATTTCTTCCATACAACAATTGCTTGCTTCCCACAAGTTTAGGTCCCATATCCTTCCATTAATATAAAAGTTAGAGCCTTTTCCAAATTTCTGCAAGAAGAATGCTTATTTATGGGAGTTTGTTGTGCACCTTGAACCTGCTTCTCCTGTTTCACTCTCCTTTGCAGCAGATCCAGCTCTGCAAGGACTGAAGCCATCATCAGCTTTGCTTCTGGCTTTTGCTTTGAAGCAGGGTTAAACTCAGTGTCCTGGAAAATCTGAGCTGGGAAGAGCTGTGTGGAGTTGTAACCACGAACACAGGGGCCTCATTAACTCTCCTGAAAACCACGGATGGTCTGTCCTGGTCCACAGAACTGTGGGGGCAGTGTGGAGCTGCCTGAACCTACCTTGGGTGGGAGATGGGACCACAGCCACCAGTGGGAAGCTCAACATAGCAAAAAAACAAAGCCGCAGGGAGCAGCATGTCAGTAGCAAATCCAAAGCAACTACGGATGTATGACAGAAAGAAAGCTGAAGCACATGGCAGAGCTGTCCCAGATTTCTGCAGAATGGAGTCCTGGCGGGGGGTTGCTCTTCACTGGGGGCCGGTGACCAAGGCACTCCTTACAGCTGGGACTGCAGGGAGGTGCTGTGAAGATGGAGGGGTCCAGCTGCAGTGGGAGCCTGCAGTTTTCAGCCTGCAACATAAGGGAAGGGTGTGGACAACGGGGCTCAGGATCAATGAGGCCTGCCATAAATTATTAGAGAAAGATTTTTTGCACAGGTCACAGGCACGGCATTTCCCTAACCAGCCCCAAGCCCATTTATGAAATACTATCTGCAAAATTCAGACAGGCTTCTTATTGCAGGAGACATTTCTTTTGCCACAAGCAGCTTCTGGGAACATGTTGACCTCCTCTGACACAGGAGCACTTTCTAGAACTTCAGATTTCAGAGCAAGATGCATCTGTCCTTTTACTGAACTACCAGGCCATCACATCCAGAAAAAAAGGTTTCTTCAGGGAAGAATAAATTCAACATCATTCACTGTTTATGTTAAAGTTGTAAATAGCTCACAGAAAAAAAAAGTGCAATGCATCCTGAATATTTGGGAATTACACAGACATCAGGGGGTTTTATTGGACACGTAATGGTTAGAATATTTCTTTCTAGGCTTTCAAATTTTCTTTTTAAGAATTTTACAAGAGGAAGTAAAGCAGAGGTAAAGTCCTAAAGATGCAAGACATGCCTTTAAATTATTTCATCTGGACAAGCAGTGGTACTCTGTCATTTCTGGTGTTAACAGTGTTTTGGGGGAGTTTGTGTAACAGGACTAAAGAAAGTTTATATGAACATAAAATATATAATGCAGATATATTGGCATCAGCAGAGCATGATTGTATTCAGCTATACTAGGTAATATAAAATGAGGGAAGCATCTCAGTGTTTGTTAAGAAAAGAAAGAAAACTCTGTGCAATTCCTGCCTTTGGCTAAAGGAAAATTTCCTAATTTTTTCTCAATTCTCCAGTGATATGTTTAGAAGAACTTGCAACAGCTAACAGGAAATGGTAAAAAAAAGGAAAGAGAAAAATGAAACCTTCCCAGGGCTCCAGTGGTATGTTTCAATGTTTTTTAGTATCTTTTCTGCACACACTTGGTACTACAAGTAGCTCAATACCTAATATGTGATACACAATACCTGATTTCAGGCTTGGAGGTTTGCTTCACTTCATATAAGTGATCTCTCTCTTTGCACCTCATTTCCAAGACTGTTAAACATTCACTAAAAAAATTTTAGAAGTTGCTGTCTGCAGTTTCAGTTACAGTATCCTCCTTCACTTTGTGCTCTAAATGGAAAGGTGGTGTTACAGAATACACCTAAAATTTCATCAGACACTCATGTCCCCAGCAGTATCGTGAAGGGAAAACCAGGCTACCAGGTGTGCCATGAACAGGATCTTGCTGGAGACATCCTGCTACTGCTTAGAGAAACAGTAGTACTAACCAATGTTTTCTTCAAACTTGTCTGATTTACAGTTTTTGTAAGTATACTGCCTTGTTTTGAAGACTACTGTACTAAATATTTATATATACTTATCCAACATTTGCATAACATCTGGAATTGTGTAGGATGAGTGTGCAGGATGAGCCATCCTGGACACCTACTTGTAGACAGTTAATACATTCAACTGTATCCTGTTTGCTGGCATATCTTCCTATCCATGAGGATCATGCAAAATCACGTCCTTCACAGTGGACGATGTTTTAAAACTGAAAGAGTATGTGTGGTGAAATAAACCTACTTTATTCTCCTACTTGTCTGACTGACCTTCCAGAACAGCTTCTTTCTGAACATAAAGGATTGCAAAAGTTTCCACGTAGTCTGTAGTGTTCTGTTAACTATCTACAGGGAGTAAAAGTTCTTTCCCTAGTCCCACCCCAAGGGGAAGAGAGTACACAACATTCATAGATGCTCGTGGTTCAAAAGGAATGATAAAAGTCAGAGGATCCTATCAAGCGGTGTTTGCAGTCCTGTTGAAATGAATAGTTGCAGTCTTGTCAAAAGCAGTGGTCCTGTGGAATTTTTGGTCCTCCTCCTGACCCATTGAGTGGTGGTATCCCACATTCCCAAACCCAAAGATTATATATGTACATATATAATGTAAATAAAATACACAAATATAGTATATGTATACATATATATGTAAATATAAAATATAATAAGGTTTAGGTGGGAATGCTCAACACTACCCACAGGGTGGGGAACTTTCACAACGGATAATGTAGCACTGTCACGGGGTATTTGGAAGTCCTTGATGAACTAAGTCATTGTAGCTGCCTATTCTGCTGGCGCCATTAAGTCCCTTAGAAGAGATGACCCCCTGAGGATGGATGTGACTGTGCTGGTGCCTTCCCCCATTCCCAGAGGGAGTTATTAAAGCTGAGTCATTTGTGAAGACAAATGAAGAAAAAAATAAACTCTACCCTGCCTCACAGGGTTTGCCTTTTCTCCGTTACCTCATTTAATACCCAGCTTATAGCCTCAGGTGTCAGATGCGCACTGGGCAGCTTCTGCAAATGACCCATCATTAACAGTCTGTCAACAAATGACAGAAATATATGCAGTTTGGTTACACCAACATAATGCTAAACTGGCACTCTTCTCCTGTATCCAGGATGTGCATGGCTCCTTCCCCAGCCATATCTTGTTCCTTCTCTCGGTGTGTTATTACTAACAATCCGTGGCTGCTATTACCAACAATCCCTGCTTGGCTATCTAGCTATTCATGCTTCAGACGTACACATCAGACCCTTATCTTCTGGGATTCTATACCTAGATTTCCAGAAATGTCTGTAAACCTGGGTATGGCAACTGTTTCTTCTGTATTATCTTAAGAATTGCAAAATGATCAATGGCACTGCAGAATAAATAAAATCCATTCTAGCAACATTTCTAATGTCTTTATTTTGATCTACTTGCTTCTAATAAACATTATTTCATGGCAGGTAGTAATTAATTAATCTTCAAATTCCTCCCGAAAATCAGGAGATTCGTCCTGTTTCACAGTAGAGAAATGCGGTGGGAGATTGAGCAAGTTCTTAGAAGACAGTCTGTACAGCAATGAAAAAAGAAAGAATCCAGACCTCCAAAATCTTAATGCAAATCATGAACCAAGACTAATCCTTTGTTTCTGCTCACAACAGAAAACTGGTGCAATCCTTTGGATTGTCATTGCCTGGCAATGAAAAGAAAAAGTAAATTTCTTAAGAGATGGATATTGCAGGATCTTTACTGATAAAGAAATACAGACTCAGTGAAGTATTAACGAATTAGACATCCAGTCTGCCTTCATAATTTTCCTACCATTACTGGGCATTGCATTAAAAATTTGCTGGTGTGCATTTTCTCTGTCATACATAAATTTTCTGCAACTAGTAGATGTAAAAGTGATACATTTTCCTACACTCTGCCTGCCAAAGGTGGGAGCTATACCAGACGCTCCTCTAGAGAAAGCAGTCTTATGTTTACTAGGATACAGAGACAGTTCAGTCTGCAATGGTTACACGCTGTGTTGTGATTTGCTGGACAAACAGACCACTCAGCACAGCCGACAGTACAAAAACAGCCTGTGTATAACCACACCAGCTGCAGCCACACCTCTGTCTGTAGCATGCATGGATTTCACTGCTAATAGACTGCAGACTGCAACCAATTTAAGGTTTGCTGTATCAGCAATCCCTTCCAGATAGCAAACTTGTTCACTAAAATGAATTATCAGAAAGGTAAACAAAGAGGAAAAGTACTGTTGACAATTATCCATTTTAAAATGTGAATAAATATTGCAGAACAGTTTGCTCCTGTGTTTACCCTGTGCTGAGCAGGACCATCAAATTAATTTGAAGATTAAACTTTCTGGAAAGTTTTGCCGATCAGGCATAATCCTTAATGTAGCTGCAGGGAATGGACCAGTTTCAGTGGTTTCCAGCTCCTCTGAGAAACACAAACTTATGTTTCATGGTCTGCCTAAGTAATTTCTGACAGAAAAATACCATCTTTAAGGGTCTGATTCAAAAGCTATTGGAAGTGATTGGGAACCTCTCCATTGACCTCAATGAGTTTTGCATCATAGCTAGAATTGCTCAAATGCAACCCAGTCTGGTCTGAAGCACCCCAAGCTGTATGCTTTTCCAGAGATTTGTTTTATTCTAGGATGATAAAGTATGGCAGTGAAGATGCTGATATTTCTTGCTCTGGACTGATCATATCCCCCCTGAAAAGTTGCTATTGAGACTGACACATCATGTAAGAAAGCTGTTTGATTGCTATCTTTGTAAGAGCTCTTAAAACATTCAGTTGCCTTCCAGTCACCAGCAATGCTGAGCACATCTCAAAACTAGATCACTAAGATACATTCCCTAAAGCTGACAATGCATTCCCTAAATTAACAATGCAAGGATTTTTTGGGGAGATCTACATGGGAAATCTATGGTTACTGCGTGATTTGTCCTCAACCATGGTAAAGGATTTGATGTCTTGCCAATATAAAAAATCATAATGACAAATAAACTCATCTGTAGACCTAAACCAAGAACCTGTGTAACCCTCTCTTTCCAAATATTTCCAGTGAACTTCATAACTACAAGTTTCTCCTCTATAAATTTTACTTAATTTCTACTTTTCCTAATTACTGTATTGTACAAGGCATATTAAAGCATAAAAGAATTTGTCAAAATATCTTTTAGAAAAAATGTTTAGCTGTAAATTTCTCTGAAAACTTTGAGAGCTTTTACCAAAAGCAATTAGTTTTATCTTAATATCTCTGACAGAATATGGATTTAGTGCCTCCACAGCACAAATTTTCCCTTATCTTACCACTTCAGCTCTGCTTTATATAGCGAGAAGATCCATTCACTGTACATGGCTGTAACAAGACTGTCACTTTCTACTCACCTCACAGCACATACTGTTTGAGGAAGTTGTGAACCGAATAAAATTCAGCAAGAGTTAGGAAACAGGGAGATCCAGAAAAATTCAGCTGTAAACATTACATCTTGTCCTATCACTGAATCACCCTGTGTTTTCACTCAGTGATCATCTTCCATGCCACCACTTCATAAAGCAGAAAGCATTTTTGCTGTTGTCTGTCCTGAACTCTTAGCAGCTTGTGTGTAATTTTAGAATAATTATAATT
>VZTT01066998.1:1839-20110 GCA_013400855.1 Buphagus erythrorhynchus
TCTAACAGTAAAAATAGAAAACATTCATTTTGATAGTGGGTAAATTATAATTATATCCACAAGACACAGAAACAGGCATAATAGACATAATAGAGTCAATGTTATAATGGCATAATAATAGAGACATTTGAATTTCCAGAGGAAAACCTGCCAAATGCATATGCCTCATTGCACACAATGATGGTGCTGATAATACNAAAGACTTTGGAAAGTGAAACAGTAACTAGAGAATGACTTTTGGCAGCACTGTGTTTTATAGGAGCTGCAGCTGATCACTGCTATGTCTTGAAATAGAGTTGCATTGTTTGACATGCCTGCTGCACTAAAAAATTTAGCTTTTTTAAATGTGAAACCTTTCAGAAAAATTTTTCCAATGTTCAAATTTCCCTGACTTCAATTTTGTCTTCCCTCCCCCATATCAATTTAGGTAAATTATTTTTCCTAGGTTTTGGAGATGTGGGCTTGTACTCCCTAATCTTTACATGCTGCCTTACATGAATATTCCTGGCAAATGCAATAAAGCTGGAAGTCTTTTTAGGTAATTGTGTAATTGATGGCAGGCTCCAGAAGGAAACAAAGTAGCCAAGGCAGGGGGAAAATTTATGCTTAAATTTATATTTAAACACTGTAAACCTGTAAACAGAAGAGTTGGACCTCTTCTAGGAAGTAGTCTGAAAACGCAAAAGATTTTTTTTTTGTTATTGTTTTGTTTTGTTTTGTTTTGTTTTTTGGTTTGTTTTTTTTTTTTCAGAAGGAATTTGAGGTAGAGATTCACAAATCTATCCTTGGGATAGTGAAGTGAGAAAAGGAGAGGTATGTATCAGAAGGAAGAGTAGGAACCAGGATGGCTTCTCATCTTGCTGGGATGTAATCTGCAGCCCAGCTGGCAAGCAGCAAGCACTGTAGAGGCAAATAAGGAGGGCTGTGGCTGGCTTATGCCCAGACTGCCAGAGAGCCCTAGTCAGTCCATCTTGGGTTGTGATAAGCCAAGTGATGATGGATATACCTGTCAGTGCTGTTTTCTGGAAGTAGAAGTCATGAGGTATTGATTAACTTCCCTTTAAAAGCAGGAGGCCAAATTGTCTGATATCTTCATATGTCAGCTGTTGCTTTGTTGGACTGCTGGAGATGCAGATAAATAGAAAGTTCTGATGTCACTTCTCCCCTTGGCCTAAGAGTGGCTGGTCCATACCATTGGCCCTGCTGACTGGTTAAGAGAGGCAGAGTCACTCTGTGCTGAGAATTCTTGGCAGTTTCCCTATAGACTGGAGGAGACAACAGGACAGTTCTCCCCTTGTCTGGCTCTGCTGCTGTCTGGGGAGACTGGGCAACCCTTCAGTGATGCTGAATTCCTGTTTGAAACAGGAGTGTAAATTAAGGTGACTTAATTTGACATTGTCCTGGTTTCAGCTGGGCTAGAGTTCATTTTTTCTTAGTAGTTGGTACAGTGTTGTGTTTCAGATTTACAATGAGAAAAATATTGATAACACTGATCTTATCGATGATAAGGTCAATGTTATCACTGATAATCAGTGATGTTTTAGTTGTCTCTGATCAGTGCTTACTCTAAGTCAAGGACTTCTCAGTGCCTCAGGGTCTGCCTGTGAGAAGGTGTACAAAAAGCTGTGAGAGCATGGCCAGGACAGCTGACCCAAACTGGCTGAAGAGATATTCCATACCACAGAACATTATGCTCAGTATATAAACTGGGACGCTGGCCAGGAGGGATCAAGGTTTTTCAATGTTAATTTTTAATCTGGTCCACAAATACCTTCAGCATGGATTATGCAATGGGAACATGAGGCCAGTCATGTAGCATGTGTATGTTCTCCTGAAATGGTTGGTGGGAAAAGTGATGCATAAGACAGCAGGTCCCTCAGCTACAAAGGTGGCTGCTGTTTTGGCAAAAGCATGGGAAGTGACTGAGACTTGATAGGGCAGTCATAGGCATACCTGGATTCAACTCCAGCACAGACAAGCATTGTCATTTTCATGAGAGATCCAGATGTCTGGAAGAGATGCACAGAGAGAGGAGAGGAATGGTCCTCAGGACACAGTCCAAAAAACTCAGCCTAGTCAGTCTAAGAGCAATGAACCAACTGTGAAATATCACTGCTATATTTGTTTCCAAGTTTTCAAAGTTGTTTTTTTTTGTCTTTTAACTTTCACTTTTTGATCCTTTACTTCTCTAGCCACAGTTAAATTTCGTTTCAAGGACAGCAAAGTTTGGTGACTCATCAGAGGTTATCTTACCTGATGCAACTCAGATGTGACAGGCAGTTGCAGCTTTGTTTGGGTAAGAGAAAAAAGTTGTTATAACACAAGCAAACACTTCCTACACTTTCTAGCAATTCTGAAAGACTATCTCCTACAGCTGAGTTTCTTGGGAGGGGCTTTGTTGCTGATTTTATTTGTTTTGTTTCTGTTTTTGTCAACTGACTAGTCTGAGCAGTAGTTGGAAAGAATATTTGTTTGGATCGTTTTTACACTGCTTTATGGCAAAGATTTTACTTCCAACTGTCTTAGAAACGACAAGGGCAAGATGCTGATATTTTGTCTTGCCAAGTTATTTTAGTTTAGATGTGGACTAATGAACCTTGTCTGTAGGCTGAACTGGCCTTGAGTTTTCTTTGTTAGTGGTTTTCAGAAGACCATTAACATTTCATGACTGAATGGACTGCATATCGGTGCTCATCTTCTGCCCCCTCTTAAGACCACATCATGCACCTAATCAGCAACTTAACAAGGTTATAATCTGGTTTAGCTGATTGCAGGAGGCACCTGTTTTTCTGCTTTGTGTGTATTATTGGAAAAGTTCATCTGCTTTCGCTTGAACTGTGGTAGAGTCATGGATAGGTAAGGGGTAGTATTTTGTTCCTCTTAAGCTAGCAGTAGCTCCAGGCATTTTTACTTTTCCAATTTTTAGTATTTTCAAGTGATCCTGTAAAGCTCGACCATGTGGAAACAACTAGATCATACTTAATCTAAGAGTCTGTGGCTTGTAAAATGATAACCAAAGCAAGCCAGTGAAGTTGATGAGCTTCTAGATTTGAAGTTTCCTTTTTAGCACACTTTGAGTGTTACTTTGGAACTCTTTGCTCCAGTTTTGGGTTGGTTTAGTATTATGTTGCAAGAAACCATCGCGTTTTCTTTCTGCTTTTGACCCAGTAACTGTTTTGACAAGTGATTGTGTGATTAAAGGCCCTGTAGTGACATACTAATGACTGTAACCCTGTGGGTTTTCTGTATGCCCATACCAGCCGTATTTATCGGATATTTATCAGGGTAATTTTCAATAGCTCAGCAGGCAGTTGTTCTGCAATGCAAAGTGAAGCAAGTGTTTGAACAAAACCCTGCTGTCATTTGGCAACGCTATTGTGAGCAAAACCTGTAGCTATGTAAAAGACCACTAATGTTCGGTATGTTGCTGGCAAACTGCTCATTTTATTTTTGATGGCAGATCCCCAAGTGTCTGTACACTGCAGAACACGGCAGCAGATGTAGCAAGAATTCACATACACACACTTCTGCCTTAAAGCACTTTCTCCCTTTTCATAGAGGGACAGTTTAGTATAGGAGCTCCTTGGTTTTAAGCTTCTTTTCATCCTATCATATTCCCTTCCTAGCCCTGTTTACAGTTCCCTGCACTTTTGCATGCAGAGGACAAACACTGAGATATCTGCATTGATTAATCTTAATCAAGTACTGTTGTTTTTATTTGGGGGGGCCAGGTCTTTTATTTCTTAATGTTTTTCCCAGCATCTCTGCTTTCTTGGAAAGTTTTAAGAGCATTTAGTGACCTGTGATAGGAGTAGTTCTGTAAAATGCTGACTGCAATTTTATATTCCTTTTTCTTTATTTAATTTCTTTGGTTAGTTAGAGTTTTGAAGGTCATGCAACAGCACTGAAAGTTTACAAGTGTAAGAACTGAAATCCTATATTTATCTTTGTCCTGAGTCTCTTCCAACTCAGAATACTCTGTGAAAAAAGAAACAGTTCTGTGAAATCAGAAAATGAAATGTGATGGGGGAAAAAAGAGAATAATAATAAAAACGAATTTTCAGTTTCTAGCTTTATTTCATAAGCTATAAACACTAAAGACACAAAGTCTGCTAAGGTTACTTAAATGTGGTATTGCTGGTTGTTTTTGTCTCCTTGCACTGGAAAGGAGCTGCAGTCAGGGGTCTGAATATAAACTTCAGTCTGGTATCCAATTCTAACCTGAAATTTGGCCTAGGAACTGAAGATCCCCATTTCTCCAAAATAATTTTACAGGATCTGTGTCTCAGTTAGGTTCTGGTTTCTACCTTAACCATATAAACTTGTGATTTTCACATCTTTGTGACCCTTAAATCAAAACTAGGCATTTCTGGCTGCTTCTTTTGTGTTGTAATGCAGGTCAGAAAGCAACAAAATTCTGGGAGTGGCAAGCTTGTGAAGGTAATTCTGCCAAGTTCCTCACAGCCTTGGTTTGAGCTGCATATGTACACTGGTGATTGAGATAAGTACAAGCTGTCCAGGGATGCTTGCAGGAGAGGAGGGAGTTGCTGCTTGGAGCATGTAACACACTAATGGCAAGATTCTTTTTTCATGACTTTTTGCATTAAAAGTTCTGCTCTAGAAGAGAAATGAAAACAAACATAATCATAAATCTGTGTTATAGGAAAGGAACAAAGCAGTCTGATTTTCAATAACCATATGTTGAGGATCATGGAAAGCAATTGCATGTAAAAATCCTTCATTAGGCACTGCTCTGAAGTTGTATTTAATCCATTTTCTTGACAGTTCATGGAAACTTAGAATGCATCTTTGCATGGCACTGATTTAACTACATAGCTTCACTCAAGCTAGGATTTCCTCTTTGTTTTGATCCATAAAGTCAAGTCACTGTAATCCAGCTAAGTAGTGTAAATTGCCTATTTCTCATCTGTGGCATACCCAAATGGTGTTAATCTTTTCAGTCTAGAGTATCACAATGTGTTGTGTAAAGCAGCATTCTTCTCCAAATTCTTTGCTGGTTTTCTACCATTCATGACCTTACTCCTTTTCATAATCACATAGCTTCATTTTCACATTCCCAGTTATTCTCTCCTCCATCCCTTCATAGCTAAAATAAGAGAATAAATTCTTTGTGCCAGAGTCTGTGTTAATCTACTGCACTAAGAGGTGCCATAAAGTAACATAAATACCTGAAGGGTAGGTATGGATGGATGACTTAAGGGACAAAGAGGACTTCAATAAAGGAATGTGTTTAATTGTTTGCTTGGGTTTTAGTGGGATCAGAACAAGTTGAGAGGTCTTCTGAAAAGAAGTGATCTTAATATCTTAATAAGATGTGTGATCTTAATAAGATATATCTTGACTTCTGTAGGTAGTTAGTAATTTTTTGTTTCCTTGCTTGGGAGGCTGAAACTACTGGAAATAATTATTTGTGACTTTAGAAAGAGCTGGTCCTCTGAAAAGATGTGAAAGTTGCTTGGCTGAACTTACAGCACACCAAGGACTACTGCCAGCTCACTGGCAAATAAGCAGGTCTTCCAACAGCCAAGATCTATAGCTTTAACTTGAGTAGCAGAAACTGGTGCTCAAATAGATTAGCAATGCTTTACATAGTCTTATCTTTTATCAGGCCAGGAGAGACTTGTTGCCATATTAACAAATTCTTTTAGGACACTGTTTTTGTTATTTAACACAAGCTTGGCAGAGCATCAGACAAAACAGTTCTTCTGTTCTCCCTAAGCTATTGTTCTTTCCTTCTAATCTTCTGTAAAGTCTGTTACAGGATCCTGCTTCTCTTCTGCAACTTCTGTCAATATCTAAGAAAAATCTTCAACATCCCAAAATAAAAGCAAAGCACTCTGACCCCTGGCCTGCCATGTCTCTTAATTTTGTGGGCATCGTGTGTGCTGTTCCCATGCTGCATTCCCTGAGATGCAGTCACCTCTGAATATGCCTGTGGTGTAGTCATCTGCTTTACTGGATGACTGATCTTAGAGAGCACATAGGAGCATGTGTTTTGTGTGGCTATAATTTGCACCCGTGTGCAGATTTATGCAGAAAAGCCACGTGTAGTTTCTCACTGCAACATCCTTCTGCTAGTGGTGCTGGACGTGCTCTTTCCCTTCCTAGATTCTCACAGGGTCTTTTCCCCACCTCAGGTCTAGAGACATCTTGTCATTCAGAACTACTGCAGCTCCTTCTCTCGTGTGAATGAATAGAAAATAATGTGAGATGACCCTCAGAGGCAGGAAAGCATTAATTAACAACACAAAGCTGTTTTCAGATGAGGAATAACTTCTCTCCATGGAAAGAGCATTCCTCAATAACCTCATTATATAAAACCTTGTTAAGCTCTTTAAAAGGCTCGAGCCTGTGAGATGCCTGATGCTGTGCATTGCTGTGGAAGTCTTGGGGAGTCATGGCAGGTGTTGCTTGCTTGCAGGAGACAATAAGGATCTGAGGAGATAAGGGAATTAAACATCAGTGTATTTATTAAGTCAGTTAACAATGTTCATGTGACTTGCATGCTAAGTGCATATTTTAAGCAAAGCAGAAAATTGATTCTCTTTAATTAGAAATCTGGTACACAAAGGAGGGAAGGTTCTTCCATTGAGTAGCAGCAAGATGTGCTGTTAGTGTAACTTATTATAGAAGCCTTGTAGTTAAATCTCCCAGATAATGAAAGGCCACAGTTGAGGCCATAGAAGCAATTGGAGACTTATTACAGATCCTGTATTTTCCTATGAGTGCAGAAATATGGCCATATCTCCTTCAGAGCTGTACAAAGAGCTTGCAAGCTTCTGTTAGTTAAATGTGCAGTAAATAGGTTTATCAGCTTAGTGTATTTTAAGTGTCACCTACCAGCAGGTAGGATGAAAATGAAGGAACAAATAAAAAGTGTTTCTGGTGAAAGATATGAACTTAATGTAGTGTTAGGTGAGTGTAAGAACACTTTCTTATAAGATTGTCACGAGTGAGAAGAGAAAGTAGGGCTATATCTAAAATCGGTCCTTAATGATTGCCTCTTTCCCCAGCATTTTGGCATGGCTGGTGAGAAGCATATATTGCTCTGCCTTCCCTCTGGCTTCACAAAGCATGTAATGCATCAGCTCTTACATCTCCAATTTGCTTGAGTTCTCTGGGAAGTTTGGGCTGGTGTTTATGCTTGGCCCCGGTCTTCCTATAGTGCTTCAGAGGTGTGGGACTTGTTTATTTTTAATTTTTTTTCTAAGTTCTGTTTTTCTGTCAATCATTATTTTCATGAAAGTCAGGTTGTTGCCACAGTCCATCTGTTTATAGCAGGCAGTGGGCTTAAGCTGCTTGCACATAGTGTTTCCATTGCCCTCTCCACATCTGCCATGGCACAGACTGACAGAGGTAATGAATTCAGTCTTCTGTATAATCCAGTCTCACACTGCTTGAGTCCATGCCCTTTAAAAATGCTGGGTATTCTGTTTTCCTCTCTTCCTGTTTCTGCAGTGATTTTTCTTTAAAACTGTGTGCAAACATGTATGTATGTTTAAAATAAATGCTACATGCACACACATTCTATATGTTAATTGCCTATGCTATGAAATTTCATCTATAAGACTTGTCAGTGATATACTGAGGAACTGAAGATGAGAGAGAGCAGATGGTTCACACTGAAATGACATTTGCGTTCTGGATGGGCTTAACAATATAAGATTTGGATGCAAAGTTATGGTACTTTATCCTAGTAGGGCTTAACTCAAAGGCATGGATGAAGATAAAGCTGAGTATCCTGATTCCAGAGAGAGTGTCTGGAGAGACATATCAGCAAGCTGGACCAGGTTCTAGTTTTTCCATTCTCTTCAATCACTTGAAGTTTTATGAGGGACGATAGTGCACTTAAATAGCCTAATATTTTCAGAGATGGATGTCAAAGGCACTATTCTGACTGTTGAAACTGAGCATCTTTCTGATCACAGTTTTTTTTTTTTTGTTTGAAAAATGCTGACTTGTTGGAATCAAAACTTTTAATAGGCATGCATGTGTCCGGGGAAGCAGAGATACAGCAGAGCATCTGTTTTTGAAATGGCCAGAAGTTAAGTTACTAAGGTTTGTCTGAGACATGGGAGACATGAACCCAAATCCAGTCTCTCCTTGAGTAAGGCCAGTCTCAGTTTCCAGGAAAACTTCTTTGAAGAGATGTGTTTGTCTCCCAGTGTGAAGAAGAAGAATATTCTGCTGATTAAACAAGTTTTCTGTGACTACACAGTACCCAGAACAGAAGGAGCAGCTTGCAGGAAAGACACCTCTAAGTGCCTCAGCAGGGGCAAGTTGTGTGTGTTTGCCACTCAGGGGCTTTGCAGTGGGGCTGCAGACATGGAGCCACAGTGGAGCTGAGCCATCATGCTCTGTGGTGCCCAGGAGCTGCAGCACTGCACAGTAAAGCTGAGCCTCGAGCTGTTTCAGTGCCACCATGAGCTTTGGTGATGCCCACATCCATTTTACAGATCAAAACAATGGTTGCTGAAAGGTGACAAACTCTCCAGGGATAGCTGTCTTCCTTGCAGCTTCCTTCTGCCATTTCATAGCCCTCAAAACCACAAAGGCAAATACATTTCATGTGCTCCTGCTGCTGGAGGCACAGGCCTCTTAAAGAAGGCCTGCAAAGAAGTTATTCTTTGCTCTTTGAAGCAGTGTTTGCTAATAGCACAGATTCTGAAACTTATGTTGTTTGTACATGGTAGAAGTGTATTTCTGTAGAAACATCCACTACAAATAATAATCAAAGTTAATAGCTTTTGATCCCATCAAGAAGCTCTCAAGCAGGATAAGTGTACGAGGGGTTAGATTAGAAAATTTAATTTAATGCTGAAGTGGAATGGCTTTGCATTCTAACCAGGAAATTTATAAGCTCTCTCTAGTCCCCGCAGGCATGGTCTGTCAATTTTTGAAGACTAAAAACTCAAGCATTATTAAATCAGTTTATTCTCAGGAAGAACTTTCATACTTGACATCCCTTACAGGTCTCCCAAGCAATGTTCCATGGCAAATGAAACTGAGAGCAGAAATTCTGCATATGCAGCATTCTGCTTGTGGAGAAAAAACAAGTTTCAGTTGGGAGTCTGGGCAGTCTCCTGAGAGGGAGACAGGGATCCTTCCCTGTCTTACATACTCCAATGATTTTGAGGGATGACTGTGGAGCCATTGTCTGGTTTAACCCCAGACAGGAGCTAGGTACCATATGGCTCCTCTCAATGCTCCCCATCCTCCTTGGTGGACTGGATAAGAGAATTAGAAAAAGATAAGACCTGTGAGTTAAGAACAATTTAATAATAATTGAAGAAAAAAAAGAAAATAGTAATAAAACCGAAGAAAGACAAATGATGCAGAATACCACTGCTCAGCACCCACTGACAGATTCCCATCCCACAGCAGGCAAAATTCACCCAGTTTATACACTGGACATGATGTTCTATGGTATGAATATCCCTTTGGCCAGTTCAGTTCAGCCATCCTGGCCATGGTTCCTCCTGGCTTCTTGTGCACCTGCTCACTGGCACAGCCTGAGGCACTGAGAAGTCCTTGACTTAGGGTAAGGAGTACTCAGCAACAACTGAAACATCAGTGTGTTATCAGCATTATTCTCATCCTTAATCCAAAACACATCTTTTTATCAGCTACCTGGAAGAAAATGAACTCTATCCCAGCTGAAGTTAGGACAAGCTCTCCATCTCTCTGTGGTAAGCTTGACAGACTGTCCTAAAGCTTGCACTTCTGACAAAGCAGCTCCAAGCAGCTCTTGGTGTAAATATTTCTCTGAACTGTGGCATCACTGAGAGTATGAGGTGCTTCCTGGTACAGCAACATGAAATCCTGAACTTGTGCCACATGGACTTGTACTTCAAGGAAACAAGTCTCTGAGGATAAATGCTGGGAAGTGTTTTCATAAAGAAGGTTTTTAATTAACTTTTTTTAAAATTATTTTTTCACACTATAAAATGCATTTCAGAAGTGAGATTATTGGTTACAATATGAATCAGCAGGTTAACAGCTGCACAAATTTCAACTAGAAGCCAATTACCACTGGTATCCCTCGGGCACTCATACTGGGCCAACACTGTTTAAAATCCAAATTAATAACGCAGGTGGATGGTATAGAATGTGTTCTCAGCAAATTCATGGATAATACCAAACTAGGTGGAATGACTGATCTACTTGATGGCAGGGGGAATATCAGCTGGCTGGAAAAAATGGCCTGAGGCTGGGCTGTATTAGTAAAAGTGTGGTCAACAAACTGAGGGAAGTGGTCCTTTCTCTTTGGCACCTGTGAAGTCACACCTGCTCTCCTGTGTTTGGTTTGAGCTCCCCAGTACATGAAAGATATTGGCCTAATGAAATCAGTCAAATGGAACATCATTAAAGGAGGTTGAGGACTCAAGCACTTGCCTGTAACCAAAAGCTGAGAGGACAGGGCTTATTTTGCTTGCAGAACAGGAGAGGAGATTGTGGGGGAGATTGTGTTGTTGCCTACAGCTACTCTCAGTGAAGAGTAAAGATGAGATAGAGGTGGACTCTTCTGGCCATGCTGAGTAAGGTGGGCTAACCTCAGTTTGTGCCTTTGAACTGGGTGTTTGATGAGCATGCTGGGCCCTGCTGCTATTTCCTCAGTAGCAGAAGTGAAGTCCTGCTGCCCAGCTTTCCATTGCTATTTCCAATACTTGTGTAGTACCCCAAAAGTACTTTGAGCTCTGCCAAAAGGTGCTTTCAGTGACATAGTCATAAAAGTAACTGCAGTTTAACATCATTTGATATATTTTCACACAATTCAAATGGAAGTTTGTAGATTCAGTTGGTGGCCTAGATAATTCTTAGTAAGCTTTCAATACTTTGAAGTTAAGGGAAAAAAAGTTTTACACTTGTGTATTTGTGGCATGAAAGGATAGCTCTAATGTAAAATCTTGATTGGAAACAGAAGAAGTCCTCTGAAATAAAAATTTCAGAAAACACTGAAATAAATTGTAATTGATCAGTTCTTATCCAGGCTAGGTTAGATTTAATGGATAGAGGGAAATAGTTGGGCTGTTTGCATACAGTGTGCATTCATGTAGCTCAGCTTGCTGAAGCCAGCAGATTTGCTGGGCCACCAAGTCATACCTTTTGTTAATGAAGGGGGAATAGAAGGTCTTCTCCAGTGATACACTGAGGGTACAGTGACCATTCAGGAAAAATCTGAGATCCTTCATTGCTTCACAGAAGGGACTTTGCATCTCATGGCTTATGCTGTTCAATGAGCTCAGTGGCCATGAAATTGCTGGCTTTGAATCTCTGGGAGCAATAACATGACCCAAGTATTTGTATATCAGGCTGTACAAAATTACAGAGAGAAAGTTTCTGGCTAAAATTCAATCCAAAATTAGCTCGTCTCTGCTGTCATGCAGATCAGTAAATTTCTTTGTGAAATACTTTTTTTAGCTCCTGTCATCAATAGCTTATGTGCTTTGATTCTGATTCAGTATTTATTGCAGTAACTATCTGAGCGGGTGGCAGGGGAGAGGGAGGGGTTTGTGAGATTTTTGATTGGAGGGGTTCTGTTTGTTTAATTTGGGGTGGGCTGGGGTGAGGATTTTCTAGATTTGAATGAAGGAGACTGGGAGCAAGAAATAACATATAAATGCAAATATTTGGAGGACCTTCAAGCAGGACAGCTTTTTATCCAGCCATTGGTAAAACTGCAGAAACGTGTGGAGAAGAATTGAATGTTAAAGGAGCAGCTGGAGTAGGGCTGGGAACAGTATTAGTAGCAGACTGATCATTCAGTTCCCAGGAAAGAATCTTGCTATCTAAGGCTCTGCAAACAACACACAACTCTCAGCTTCTTTTTCAGTCACAGCGATAGCACTGAGTGTTATTAACCCTGCCAAGTAAATTGATTACATGTACTCAGTTAAGCAGTGGTTGCTTTGGTTAGGAACAAGACTAGGGCAGGAGACTTGGAGGCAGGTCTGGACTTCCTCTTCCAGATGAGGGAGTGTGAAAAGTCATATGGATAGTGTCATTTCTAATATCTTAGAAGTGTTTTAATTTTAAACCTGTTTACATTTGACGTATTAGGTTGAAGGCATTCTTTTTTCATTAGTCTTGGCTTGAAAAGATAAGCTTCTCTGTTTAGAGATTAAATAAGCTGAAATAAATTTGACCAAATTGCTTTTCCCAAATGTTCATAGGCTGTAATGGCACATGCTGATCTAGAGAACATCACCTTCATGTTTCTTGAGTTGGAGTTTGCTTTCTCTTAAGGATTTATTTGTATCTTGAAAGTGATGGTTTTGTTCTTAATGTTTTAAGTTCCAGGGATCTAGGCAATATTTTTCACAGTGTTTTGCTTCTAGTAGTCCTTAAAACCCCTTCTAATTTTTAATTTTTTTTTTATTCCCATCTCTGAAAAGCATTGTGAAAGCATTGCATTCTGGCAATTTTGATCAATTCTTCTGTTTTAACACTTTGCCACTTTCATGTCTGTCCTGATATCTATCCACTTCTGTTGCTTCCCAACTGGAAGGCCTCTTTTTGAAGCATGTGTGCAGTGGAAATTTCATGGCCAGCTCTGCCCATGGAAGGTCCTTCCAGATTGCTGTTGTGCTTTTTCAAGCTAATCAGTCAGGCAGGAAGCAGCTGCTGTAGGAATGCTGTTGAAACATGGAGCCTTTTGCATTTTAGGCCAACAGTCACAACTTTCATCACAACCAGCAGGTGACAATTAGTGTCACGTGTTGCCTATTGCATTAGTTGGCTGTGATGTATCCTGTCTGATTTCTGGTGGAAAGATGACCAGAGTCTGGAAAAAGATGGAGGAGTATTTTGCTTGCTTTGGAAATTGGCATGAAGACCGTGGGGACAGAGATCTAATATTTGTTGGGTGGCTCAACAATGAATTTATAGTATAAATACCATTGAACACTTTGAACACTAAGATAAGCTGTTGTGAGCTGTTCTCTGATTCCTTGCTAAGTCAGATTACCTGAGGTCATGGTTGATTTATAGAGGCTTCTTGACTGATTTGGTCTTAAAAGTTCTTGAGTAATTTTTAATACACTGTTCTTGTTTCTCTTGTATTCTCTGTTATTAAAGTAGTTGCTGTTAGTGTACATTTCTTATTTCATTGCTGCTTCCAGGAAATTGTTCTTATCTCAACCCATGATCTTTACCTTTTGTGCTTCCAGTTCTCTTCTCCCTCCTGCCATAGAGGGAGGGGGAAGTAAGAAACAAGCAAACAGCACGTGCTTTGGAGTGTTTCAGTGGGAACACTGAACTGGGGAATACCATTCCTAAACCACAACACATGCACAGTACAGGAAACTGACTCAGGCAAGCTCTCCTCTAGTTTCCACTTCAGTAAGAAAATCTGTCACTCCCTCTGCTAATTGGGAGCCTAATTGCCCTTCCATACACCTTACTCCTTAGCATTTTCCTCTGGATAATGTAAAACTGAAATGATCGTGCAACTAGAGCAGGTTTGTGTAAATTGAAACCTAGTGTTTGAGCATGCATTTTCTGTCATGAATTGTCTGAAATATGTTAATTGGCTGCTAGATGTAATGCTATTTCTTTCTAAGCTGCTTTTTGGAAGTGCTGAACACTCCCCTAAAATGACTGAACACCTTGAATCCTCATGTAAGGACTAATAGTTAAAATGTTAATCTCTCTGCCTGGGTGTGTTCCTCCATAACTTCTAAGCTCTCACCAGTGTGTTAGGTAATGCACCAGTAACGTATTGATTGTGAGTTATTTGCATCTGAGATACCTACAATTGGTGTCTTTTGGTGAATTTAAATATTTTCTCTTGCTGATTGTCATTAGGGTTGTGTATGTTGGTGAGCCATAACACAGATTAATAGGGAATGGCTCAGCTGCCAAACTGCACAAGCAGCATGAGGAATAGCAAGAGCTTTCAGTTGAGTAACCTCTACTGACCTGGGGAAAACACAGCTTGCTCCTGGGTGTGTCTTTGGCTTTCAGTGTTGCCAAAGCCTTGCCTAGGTTGTCTTGCTTGGTCATTGGGTGGCTGGTGTTCCCTTGACACCCTTATCCAAGTCCAGTTATCAAAGTGGAGGAACATTAGCCATAGAATTGTAAAGTCAGTTGCAAACTCCTGGAAGTTCAGATTTCTTGACTGGGCTTTTGGTTCAGCTCTGCTAATTTGTTAAGATACGCTTTTGCTTCAGGAAAAAGATTCCCAGAATATATGAAAACTCATTACACGAGGAAACAATGGCAGGAATAAAACTTTTCCACTAGCAAATGAGCATGTTGGCTAGTCTTGTCATACACATGGGTTTAAATACAAACCAGTTTTAAGTTGCACTAATTTTCTATATGTGAACTATAATGAAACTTAAGTGAAAACAAACCCTGCTGCTGTTTGTTTTGTTTGGATATTGGCAAAGCTTGAGGCATGTTTCTTCTTCCTCCTTTCATAACTATTTCAATAAGATGCAGACAAAATTAACAAAGAATTACCCTGTCCCTGTTTGTAAGTGAAAACAGGCACCTCTGAACTCTCCATTCTTAAGGTATGAACAGCATTTGCATAGCATAGAGTATTTTATTCCTCTGTAGAACTGCTTTTTGCAACTTCATTTTGGGGGAGTTTAACATGGAAAACTGGGTTTAGGTTTTGCTTTAAGAGAAAGAAATTACTTTCTTAAGAAGAATTAAAGTAAGTGCAAAAATGCTTTGAAGATAGTATTAGACATCAGTCTGATTTCTGAAGAGCTCCAGATTCAGTGTGTTTTGTCAGCATTATTCACCTTTTTTTTTCCCTCCCTCTGTCCTACTGCATCCTTACCTTAAGTCACTGTTCTGGCTGAAGGGCAAAAATCAGTCTATACTACATGCTGACAGAGCTGACAGCCCATCAAACAAACTATGAAAAAATTTAAAGTGTTCAGAATACTTCCTTCATTGCTTAGCCTGTGGCATGGTGTCTTCATGGTAGTTTTCATTTGCCTTCATATTCTCAATGGCAGGTTACTCTGAGCCCTCTGAGAAGGGCCCATACTGATTTAGCAGCATGTTACAAGTGCTGCTTTGCATTGCCAGTACCTCAGATAAGGGTTTCAACTTCCTCCTGTGGGTTGGCAGTGGAGGTATGTCATTGCTTAAACTTTTTGGGGATGAAGTTCTTAGTTAAATTACCAAATTAATTAAGAAGCTATTGAGCCTCACCTTAATGGTGTATCTTCATATGTGTCTCAAGACAATGGATCAACTCACAAACTCGAAGACGCTTTTATACTGTTAAAGTAGTTTCACTACTTTTGATATATTTTGAATTTTTGACTTTATTTTTTCTGACTTTTTTTCTTACTATTTTACTTCCTTACTCATCTTCTTCATGTCTGTCACCTTATATTTTTTTCTGCTTTTGAATTTGCAAGTAAATTTTTTCACAAATGGTTTGTTTTCATTATTGTATTAAGCAGATATAAAACCAAGGTACATTCACTGCAAGTTCAGGAGCCTGGTTTTAAACCAAATACTGCGCTAAAATGATGAAGTGGAGAATCAAGCCCAAAATAATGATTGATTTTAATTTATTGTAAACATGGGATTTTTTTTTTCCAAGCAGCAATTTTTGGATGAAAAGTACCCAGAACATCTGAATTGACTCTAGAATTACAGCCATCCAAAACATCCATAATAAAATCCAAACCAACTCAAATGTACTTGTGTTTTAGTGTTTCATTATAAACCCTTAACTCAGCCAAGGTTAGCAACCCTCTGCAAACCTGGCCAGAACTGTGGGGGAATCTAAGAATGAGAGAATCTAGGTCAGTTTATTCTTTGTGGATGGAAACATGTAAAACTTGATGGGTTTATGTGGTTTCAGCTTCTTAGCCATGCAGAAATTCAAAGTTGTGCTGAGCTCCAAGTGAGCTGGGCAGCTCAAATGAATGGCCTGCTTCCTGCATTGTGCCTACGTGGTCCTACCCCTTGTCTAAGCTGATTTAGGTTCCACTGCCTTGCACTGTGTCCCTGAGGAAGAGGACAATGCTCATCACTTATCTTCTATAAGCCACACAAAGACATCTGTAATTGTAGTCTTTTGGGGCATTATTTGAGATCACAGGGGAAAGGGGAGAGATAACTAAGGGCAGATTTTCCAGGAGAGGACAGTGAGTTGACTCTCCCACTGGTTGTGCTGTCTGGTGCAGTATGTGTTCTCCAGGATCACAGGATATGGGAGTGGAATTGTCCTTGAGCTGTAATGACTGTATGAGCAGAGAGCCCTATCCAGACACATGAGTAAAAGGATTTTCTGTCCCCAGCAAGGATGCTTGTTTATCCCTAGCCTTGACATGTTCCAGTGGCTCTGAGGAAGAGAGGGACAATGTGCCCAGTATGTATGCCTGGCTGTGATCTGGGGCAAAAGCTGTTCCTAGCTGAGGTAGTGGAACATTGGATGTCATCAAGCATAAGACTTGGTAGTATTTCTTGTAGTCTTCATCTTTAAGTGTCAGGAATGCATCAATGGGTAGGTAAGTTCGTTCCCAGAAGGGCTAAACTCTGGTGATAGAGAACCCCTTTAGTGCTGGTAGCCTGTTTCCTAGTTCAAATGCTAATCAAATCTGAAACAAGCCTAGTGGGAAAAAGGTAGGTGGAAAGGGTGCTACCTGCGTCTTGCCTATACCTCTTTGGTCCTCTCCAGTTTGAATAGGATGTCACTGACTTTCTAAATGCCATGGATGCTCCAGTGTGGGTACCCAGCTGTTCTGCTCACTTCACTGGCCTCCTAAGGCTTGATGTGGGCTTTGTCATGTGGCCTTCTGTGTAGAGAGAAAATCTTCTGTGGCAACTCCTTAGTGATGATAAATGTTTACTTTTTAAAAGCTTCTATTGTAGCCTCATTGTAGCTGGGAGAACTTAGGAGGTTTCACAACAAAAGTCGTGATTATGAAAGCAGTCTTTCAATGGGACCTGGACTTAAAGGCATCCAATATCATAAATCACCAGGCTAGTAGAGAATTCAAAGTACCAATTATGTCCAGAATTATTTTGAGTACTGTGAACATTATTAGTGATGAAAGTCCTCTATTTCCTCAGCCAGCAGAAATTCTCAACAGGTTTTTGTTTGTTTTGTGTGCATGAGACGTTTAGTTTCTCTGTTTGGGGTTTTTTGGGACATTTAAAGTAAACTCATCTTCAGTGCTTGTGTCAGTAATACTCATTTGCATACTCAAAGGACAAAATGAACATCTGAATAGAAATGCAGAACATGAACATGAAATGGGATTACAAGACATCCTGAGACAGTAGTTGTTTTTTTAGTCAGATGGATACAAATGCACTTCATAATAAGGGTGGTGGGGTTTTTTACCTGTCTCACAAATGTAGTGGGAGAGATGGAAAATGGGAAAAGCAAAGTGTAAGAAATGAAAGGTCACTGAAACAAAGGCTGCTATTTCTAACTTGGTTCTCTGTTTTATGAGCTCCTAAGCAAATGTAGGAATGGACAGAACAAATCTTTGTTTGTGTATGCAAATTATGAACTGAAGAATATGCTACATCATTGAGCTTTGTTTGAGTATTGTTTCCAGTTTAAAGCAGCTATCCACAGAATTAAATTCTTTTTAGCGAGGATTAAAATTATTTTAATAAGGCCAATTACATCTAATTAGGAATGATTTGTAAGGCAAAGTACAAGAAAAAGAGGTGGCAAAGAGGCTAAAAAGTCAAGTAGTCTTCTGTCCTGACATTACCTGCGAAAAAGAAACAGATCTGATTTTCATTCAGACTCTTCAATTAATTTAATTTTAATTTCATCCAACATGTTGCTATTTTATAGAGGCAGATACTGATCTACAGCTTGTAGTCAGCTTCCAGGTTGCTCAGGCTATGAAGGTGTGGAGAGATGGACTGTAAAGTTTTTTGAGGTGTCTCAGCCTGCCTCGTAGAGAGGGAGTCAGTGGAAGAGACCATGAGGGCTTAGAGCAGGGTAATTCAAACCATTGGTAGTTCACTGCTGAAGGCTATGAGTGGGATGGTGCTGTGAAGGGACTGAAACATCCCATCAAGTGCTGTCTGGATCATTGTGTTATGCATTATAGACATTCTTTTCACCCTCAAATTCATGTATGAAAAAGTGAATATGGATTCACATAGGAAGAAACTGAAGCTTCCCATTTACACTCTAGCTAGTGCTCTTAATTTCCCTGAAGTGCATACAAAATACCTCACTGGGATCTTTCGAATGTGTTTTATTTAAACTCTTTTTTTAAATACCATGTCTTGGTTCTGTTGG